>JAVTVY010012479.1:0-51529 GCA_036873755.1 Hanleya hanleyi
CCTACCCTACAAAAACAAGCCGCCATCTTGAATACGACCACCCCTAACCTACAAAAACAAGCCGCCATCTTGAATCCGACCACCCCCACCCTACAAAAACAAGCCGCCATCTTGAACATATGCAAATGAGGGCTGGGGAAAACCCATAACACACACAAACAAGCCGCCATCTTGAATACGACCACCCCCACCATACAAAAACAAGCCGCCATCTTGAATACGACCACCCCTAACCTACAAAAACAAGCCGCCATCTTGAATCCGACCACCCCCACCATACAAAAACAAGCCGCCATCTTGAATCCGACCACCCCCACCCTACAAAAACAAGCCGCCATCTTGAATATACCCAATGAACCCAATGACCTCATTGGCATCAAACTCATTTGCATAAACTCACGCATGCGCACACACACACTCACGCCCTCAAAATAAATTCTGCGCATGCGCAGTTGAGGGCTGTGGCTATTTAATCAACTCTACCTACTACTCCTGCGTCTGGCCAAAAGATGAAGCAGAGAAAATATGTTGCTCTAATATAGGCATATAAATGTATGGGTTCTTCCGACTTCACAACCTACGATGCAATAAAACGGTTTACATGCTTGTCTATCCGAAACCTGTGATCAAAATTTTCAGCAAAAAAAAAAAGACAAAAAAGAAGAAACAAGAAAAAAGGCAGAAAAAGAGAAAAAAACAAAACAAAACAATAAAGCGAAAAATCTACATCTGTATTGAATGCAGATGTTACTTTTCAACAAGCATGCTCCTTCCATAATCCCAATTAAGTCCTGGTTCGTCTGTCAAATCCAAGCCATGACGGATAGCTTGTACACTACAACGAATATCAGCCACTTCATCAGGAAGTATTTGTGAGCTTATGATCCCTCCGAACATGCCCATATTTGAACGAATTAAGTACCAGTCAATGTCTCCATATGGTTGCTTTGAAGTCAGATGTTTATAGGCTATCCTGAGATTTTTTTTAATTTAAGACACGCCCTCATGTTGTTTCCTCCAAAGAGTTTGTCCTTCAGCTTCTTCTCTACTTAGGGAGCTTCTTGAAATAAGAACACGAGTTCCTTGATAGGAATGGCATATGCCGGTTAGGCAAATCGGATACGCCATGCTCAGTGTGGTGTCCTGATCTGGATGGATTAGAGTTCCAATTGGAATGGCTTATGCCATCCCCCTCTTGTTATGGCATAGCCATCCTTTGTCTGCCCAGTTCCAAAAAGTATGCCATGGAGTTCCTAGGAGTTCCAACTCGGCGCAGCATGCCTATCTATTTGGAATGCATTATGTCATTTCCTAGCATGCCCCAATTTCAAGAAGCTTCCTTAAACTGAGCTTTAATCTAATTAAACGGAGATTCCACGAAGGTAGCGTACTGCCCCAAAACACCCTCCGTTCATTGGTTGATATTTTAAACGGACAGTTCCAGTAATAACTGTGCAGCCCTAATCTGCCTACAAGGCCTGGTATGGAGATAGGAGTACCAGTATACAGAACTGTATCATTCACACTCATAAGCTGACCTGTGTTCGGCTTGATTAAATGATTAAAGCTTGATGAATCTTTTGATTGAAATAATATATATTTAACATTTAATTTATTTCTACTTCCGAAAATTCTGATTTTCTTGACGGGGAATATTAAAAAAAAACAAAACAGGCAAAATATACAGACATTACACGCTTAAAACTAAAGTGTTGAAACTTCCTCGTAAAGTGTTGAAATAACCCTTTAAGTGTGCCCACAGGGACTGCTCTTTAAGTGTTGTCCCTGTGGACACACTTAAAGGGTTATTTCAACGAGTAAGTTTCAACACTTTGGTTTTAAGCGTGTACACATGCGAAGATTTCTTGTTTTATTACTCGGAAATACGCTAGAACGCGTCTCCGGCCATCTAAGACCGCTGGAGCTTCCCAGGCCTACGCGGCCCCTGGACCCTCGTCTATTTGTGCTGTGATAGTGGCCCCCCAATCACCAATTGCTTCCGCCGTGCCTGCTCGCGGTCCGCCAAAAGAGCTCAGTATACAAAAAAGAAATAGGTTCCGGTACGCATTTCACTTTTCCTAGACACAACACTCTTTTATTACACTTTAGTTATACACAAGTACAGACGGCCATACAGATAAATATTACTGAATATCGAACCCGACATTGCTCGCCGGAATTCGATTTTTGTTGTTGTCACAGAAAACATTTTGTACTGGTAAGTTCGGTCACAATCACAGGCCCTCAAAACAAGAGTTTTGGGGAGTGTGGACGGAGGTATTACGGTGAAGTGTCGAAATATGGGGTCTCTATATATAACCCCATGCTTTATATAAAAATACACCAATGTCAGAAACGCACTTTGCGTGATACGAGAAATAAACGGTTTCCCTTCAAACAAAATACATCAGCATATTCTACAATTGTCACTCTATATATTCCCGTCGACAAATTAGTAAATTTGTGCAATTTTATACCTTTGCCGGGCGATTCAAAATCCAACCTGACTGTCCATTCAACCCGGCACAGCGAGATGATCGCCCGCTTCTTTCTCAATTCTGATTGGTCAGTCGCGACACGCCTCCGGTAAGAGAGGTCACACACTGATCAACTGACCAATCAGAATTGAGAAAGAAGCCGCAAACTCATTCCAATGACCTATGGCAGCATATGAAAGCAACATATCAACACAAAAAAATCATGTTGGTTACGAAGCAATTTGTGTTATTTTCATTACAATTTCGTTGCCATAATGAATTCAACACAATCGTTCCGTAGTTTATTCTACCATGAAAAATAAACCGGGTTAAATGGTGTGTAGGAGCAGGGCTCACATCTGCAGGTCTTTCACAATAATTTAGAAAAGGATCTCCCCAGGGAAACAAGAAGAAGCTGTTCGTGAATTTAATCATAGAGCTGAATCGTTGGTCACCGTGAAACCTGTCAGCATCTACCATGGAATCTATACGTCTGCCGCCAATCAGTAAGAAATGCAATTGTCAGGTCTTCTTGGAGATGACAAAGAGACATATATTACAGATGTGTTGTCATGCTGCACTTTATACAGAAAGCTATTTACACCTCATTAATCTCGACCAAACTTGGTGTTCATCAAGAATATGACAATATGTTAGAAAAACATACGCTTGGGGAAATTTGATACTAAAATTAAATCTTGCCAATCGAGAAAACGAAAAACAGACGACTGTGAAGTTCACAGACGACCTTCGGTTACGAGATAGTACCCATAAAGACGCGATGAATGATTTCGTGTCTCAAAAATAGTTGAGTTAGGTGAAATTTTAGCCTCAAAATCCCATTGTGTGTGACAGTATTCTTACCTGATTGACTTGATACCAGTTTAAGCTTGCAATGTCAGTCACACCTATTTAGCAGGATCCATCATCGTTTTTGTTTCCCACAGTTTTGTCAAGTGAACAGCTCATATATATTTCTTGTAAATTATTCATCATGACAATTAGAAATTTGCCTCTAAACTACAGTATGTAGAGTAAAACATGATGCCTTATTGTTCTAATTATGCCCTCCATTGGCATAAGGCAGAAAAAAAAGAAAAGAAACAATCGCTGAATTATTGTTCACCTCCTTACAACAACAACAATACCATTACCGGTACATCAAAGCTAACGGTCGTTTGAAAAAAATCAGCCATGTACTTTTTTTGGGGAATCAAATGTTCACGCACATTCACATCTCAAAAATTAGAACTTACTTCATTAAAATTAAAACTTGCATATCACTCCGATTTAGCATGTTGATAAGGAATTTTTGGCTGGTAAGATCTAGGTTTTGTAAAATGATGTCTTGGCACAGGGCTACAAATTAAGTGAATGATGACAGATGTGTATAATTTGGCATAAAGGGAGACAACTCTGTTCGGATGTTGGCTGATAATAAATATAACCGGACTGTTCACTACCGGGAGCTAGGAAACTACGACTGAGATAAAAATCCATATCCTTTTTCAAGAAGCTATTTTTTTTTTTTTTTTTCAAAAAATATATTTTCAATATTTTGAGTGAGGTATAGATGAACACAAATTTAAATCGCCACCAATCAACTTTCCAAGATGTGTTCGTGTGTCTGTTAAAAAAGACCCCCGCAAGGACATGTAAAATGCCTTTCGGAAACCTTTGGCAGTTTCACAGACGCAAATTTGACTTTCCAACTCAGTTCACCTTATTTTATCTGTTGCGATCGGTATATTATGTTGTTTTACCACAAATACGGCCCGTCGTGAAATATGTACGTACTTTGGATCCGCTTTTAGCGTGCTGTAATATATGGAATTTTCCATTGTCTGCCATCTGGCATCTTGCAAGATGCAAACATTCAATATGGCGATCAACAGAACTCTCGAAGTCTTCAGATTTATAGCATAATATGTACAGTTAGCCTTAAAAATATGGAAAGCTGAACTTATTGTGTACACTGTAATTTGTAATTTCTTTTCAGATGTGAGTGATGATGTTAAATTTACTTCTGCTGACAACTCCATGGACCATTGTTTTTGTATGTATATACTTATATTGATTGATTAAATAAGAAAATCATATCATATTTGCAGACAGTATCATCAAAGGAATATTTTGATATATCATAAAGCTAACTAATTATTGTTCAAATATCAGTTCCACATCACTGTTCATTCTGGTCAAAATATATGATACCTGAGGCACAGTATCGGTGATAGTATCGGTAATGTTCAGCTCTGTCGTGTACGTGCATATGTGGGCCCTGCTTTATGTCTGTTGCATTATCTCTTTGTTCATGCAAAGGGATTCAGATATATCCCGAGGCTGCAAATGATCTTTCGACCTACGCATCGAATGGTCTGCACTTGTTTTTGGCAACTCAATAAACTCCACACATATCTGGTACGCAGAGAAGCTTCATCCATTGTACGCTTATATATGGTGTTCTATTTCGGCCATTTTTGCGTCGCGCGTCGCAGGCGACGGGTCACCCACGACGTCGACCGCGACGTCGCCCTACCCGTCGCGCGTCGCGTTCTTATAATGTTAAGAAACAAAACGCGACGCGACGTGGCCCTATTTAAACGCGACGTCGCCTATGACGTCGCCCGCGACATCAACCTTCCCGTCGCGCGCCGCGTCGCCCTTGGCGTCGCCTTCCGGTATTTTAGGACAAAGTCGAGCTGCGCATGCTTAGGGAGCAGCTATTGCGATGTGAATCGTATGGTGAGGCCGCCATTTCATGAATGAGCTCTGCCACTATCGATGAAGGTAACGTCGGCGTAAATGAATAATGATTATCCTGCATTATCGTATAACTTGTAAATGGTGTTAAATGTTAGTCCATGCTTGGAATGATACCTGATATGAAATTATCCCTCGGAAAGTCTGCAACTCGCTGTGTTGTACTGTACACATTATATCTTCGCTTCCAAAAGATACGCAACCCCCACATCCGTACATCTTCTTGAATGTCTTTATTCCCATTGGATTTACGCGTGTATGTGTTTGTGGCTTTTATGTGTGCTTTTATGTGTTTGTATGTTTTCATTTTTCAGATGTCCTTACAGTATACCTCCTTATGTGACCACATTGACCTATGGTGTTCTATTTGGGCCAAGTTTGCGTCGCGTGGCGACTTTTAGAAACTCGCCACTCGCCACGCGCCGTGGAGCTCTCCGGCGCGCGGCGACTGGCGACTTTTTGCTATCTCTTAACCTGCAAAAACTCGCCAGTCGCCACCCGCCGTAAAACACGGCGAGTTTCGCTCTATCTTTTAACCTGGAAAAACTCGCCGCGCGCCACTCGCCGGATGAACCACGGCGCACGGCGACTGGCGACTTTTGACTATAGTGAAACTCGCCACTCGCCACGCGCCGTGGACCTCTCCGGCGCGCGGCGACTGGCGACTTTTCTGCTATCTCTTAACCTGCAAAAACTCGCCAGTCGCCACGCGCCGTAAAACACGGCGAGTTTCGCTCTATCTCTTAACCTGGAAAAACTCGCCGCGCGCCACTCGCCGGATGAACCACGGCGCGCGGCGACTGGCGACTTTTCACTTCTGGAATTCTCGGGACTTTTTCTCAAGTGCGCATGCCCGGGGAGCATCAATTATCGGAATATTTTGTTCGAAACATGCTGTCATTTAATTTAATTTTAAATCTCTTCCTCGTGCATAAATATACATAATTTCTAATGAATGAACTCTCCAGCTACATCTGATGCTATGTGACTAATTTTGAAGATGTAAGCTATCTGTAATAATTAATATAGTTTATTTTTTGAAACATGTTCTTTTTAATGCAATACGCATATAGGGCAATCTAATTTTGTCAAATGTGCAGACATTTTTTTTATTAAAATACTCGTTATCCGTTTCTGTGCAGAACTTGCATACTCCCGTTATTATCTGCTGGTATATTTTAAAAAGTTAACACCAAGACAACATTTTCAATCGTTTTTTTAATCTTTTTTTTACATAAGTGCCTATATATATTTATAAAACAGCATATCGTTTTCAATTCAGAATGAATCGCTTTGGAATTGTTCCTTATTTAAGATACAATAAAGCACTCGACGCGGGAATTTTGTTTTACGAGATAAAAGCAACGTCAACTAATATGCTGTATGAAATATTAAGAAAGCGAATAGAGCGTCATCGTCATATTGATTAAAAAAGTAAGAAAAAATGCTAACATTTTCTCTGGATGATTGAATTTCTCTCTTCGTAAGTTTTATGTGAAAAACGGGCGATATCTTTGTATAAGAGATCCTTTATTGCTGTTTTAATCCATAGAGCGGCTCTTTGTTGGGTTGATATTTCCTGTATCACAAACCCTACAAACTATCAAGACCCTATTTTTAAAGATGAAAAGACGTATTTCTTTCAACAGTTTCCATATTTTTTTTACTTCCTCAAATTCTATGTGATCGCGACTGTGATTTATGATACTGGAACTGCATAATTGATGCTCCTCGGGCATGCGCACTTGAGAAAAAGTCCTGAGAATTCCAGAAGTCAAAAGTCGCAGCGCGCCGTGGTTTGTCCGGCGAGTGGCGCGCGGCGAGTTTTTCCAGGTTAAGAGATAGAGCGAAACTCGCCGTGTTTTACGGCGGGTGGCGACTGGCGAGTTTTTGCAGGTTAAGAGATAGCAGAAAGTCGCCAGTCGCCGCGCGCCGGAGAGGTTCACGGCGCGTGGCGAGTGGCGAGTTTCTAAAAGTCGCCACGCGACGCAAACTTGGCCCAAATAGAACACCATATTGACCAGACCGTTGAAAATATCCTTTTATTTACTGCTGTCCAACCGTGTATACCGGTACTCAACCTGTCACGTTCCGACAGATTGTAGTGTAGATCTATAAGCTTTCAATTTAGCGGAGAGAGATAGTCCTATAGCTCTCAAAAAGAAAAAAAATTATGATGATATAACAAATATTAAAATTTGACCTTGATAAAATAGGTCAAGGTTAGTCATCTTCAGTATACCTCTGGACTTTCCCCAGATGTATACATAGTATTAATTTGGAAAGCCTTGATATATTTCTTCATGTTAGACCATAATCAACAGTATATGACCTTGAAAAAATAGGTCAAAGTCAGTCAACTGGGATAGGCTTCTAGTCAATCACGAGTTGCATAAGTGATATGAATTTGGAGACCCTAGCTTCAATCCTTCAATAAATATAGCAAATATGAAATTTGACCGTGATAAATAGGTCAACGTTAGTCATCTTCAGTATACCTCTGGACTTTCGCCAGATGTATACATAGTATTAATTCGGAAAGCCTTGATATATTTCTTCATGTTAGACCATAATAAACAGTATATGACCTTGTAAAAATAGGTCAAGGTCAGTCAAATTGAACGGGCTTCTAGTCAATCACTAGCTGCATAAGTAATATGAATTTGGAGACCCCAGGTCCAATCCTTAAAACAATATGGCAAATACTATAATTTGACCTTGATAAAATAGGTCAAGGTCAGTCCTCTTCAGTACACTTCTGGGCCTTCGCCAGATGTATACATAATATTAATTTGGGAAGCATAGCTTTATTTCTTCATGTTATATCATAATAAACAGTATATGACCTATACAAAGTAGGTCAAAGTCAGTCAACTGGAATAGGCTTCTAGTCAATCACGAGTTGCATATATAATATGAATTTGGAGATCCTAGCTTTAATCCTTCAAAAAATATATAAAATATATTTAATTTGACCTTGATAAAATAGGTCAAGGTCAGTCATTTTTAATAGGCTTCTGACCCTTCACCCAATACATATGTGGTAAGAATTCACAATGCCTGGCTATAATTCTTCTTCAGATATCGTGTTCACAAGAAAGATGGACAGACGGACAGACGACGCGCCTCGACGACAATACCGTCGGGCAAAATTTGTCCAAGGGGTAAAAACGGTCCTAAATATAACAGAATAACAACCAATCACATTGTAGCGTTTTTTGACTAAATGTATTATTGGACAGCAGCAAGAACAACATTGACATTTGTTACTATGCCGTCATCTAAACACTGAAACTTCTGCCAAATCAATACGAAGAAGAAAACAGCTGAAGTGCGTGCTGTAGAGGCGTATTTATGAGGAAACGGTATAAAATTTGTACTGTCGTATTAATAGTGGCCGGGGGATTTGCCCGGCTTGTTTTGGCACTCGGAATAAACACATTAACCTTTGTATGTCTGCCATAAATCCGACTCCTACGTTACAAGGCCGACGGCTAGTGGGACGTGCAAAACAACAACGTCGTTCCCAAAGGAGTATCATTGCGCAGTAGAGGAGAATTATTTGAACCAGATTCGGCATTGTTTCTTCTCATTAAGATCAGTTATGTTTACGTCGTAGAGCTCGAGTACGCACGACATCCTGTTACTAGTAACTGATAAGAAAGAGAAATATTACCAGACTTTCTTAAAGTACATAGTCCATGAGCCAGAGAAGCTCAGATATAACAGAAATATAGGTTTTGAGCCTCTTTGCTAATAGTTTTTAAGGGATGATGAACATAATGTATCAATTATATTTGGAGATCTGTCACATTCTCCTTTAAAGTCCATGCGAAGCATTTAAAAATGATGTGAACGTATTCTACCTCCATCCCCCATCTTTACCAGATATATATACATGGGCAGGACAAGAGGGTTCCAGTCAAGTTCATCTCCATTCGCCAACCCCAGTAAAAGCGAATATTAAAAGTATCGAATGCCAATAACACTTCATGAATTTTGCAGGACCATAATGACATCACATCCCATCATGGTACCCCATCACCCCCAACACAACCCCTTCCCTGTTAAGTCTTTCGCTAATTTGAGCCGTCGCTTACATTTGACACTTACTAAATACATCTTATTCCATTCTGGTGGGTTCGCAGATGGTGATGGAGACCCTGTGGTTACAGCAGTAAAGGTGTTCACAATAAAAGCTTCCGGAATAATATTCGAGAAAACTAGCTGCCCTTGGAATAATGTAGTCAAAATAGCAGCATGTGGTACATGTATTTTAACTTCTAAATTAACGCTGTCCAATTAACGCTGTCCAATTAACGCTGTCCAATTAACGCTGTCCAATTTTCCCCACCACCAAATTCATGTTATCCTTCTCCCACATGTTAAGAACAGATCCGTTGCCTTGAAAGCCAGAATGAAACACAGACCGTTCATTCCTCAATATGGTCGTTCTGGTTGGTAGAGAAGACCTGCATGCATTGCCAAAATTTCTGGGTGGGACTTTGGAGTGTGCGATACAAGGCTTTGGTATCACGTATGTAGAATGAACCTGGCTTAGGAAATTGACTCCGCTGTGAAATTGCATCCTTGGAAGTTGACAACATCAACGGTGGTTATGTCACTCTCTATACCCATTACCGTCCCAGAGGTTACATCAGCCAGTATAGAGATGGTTAGCCAATAATTTGTACAACAGCAAAGGGTCGGTTGAGTCTTCGGTCTATTGTAGAATGTGGAAGAAGTATAGATGTGTTACGTTACAAAAGATAATTACAAGCGTCTGATCCGTCATTCATAATTCAACCGTCGTCCATTAAAGAATATCCGCGTCCATAATCCAAAGATCTATTCCATATTCCATATAACAGCATTAGCACCAAATTCCAAAAGACAATAATAGTATACATAAACATAGGATGTTTCCTGCAAGAGAGAAGCGGTCAACAGTTTTCAATGATGCCGGCAAGACATCATGATGTTCCAAAAATATCAAATCCGTATCGCTGATCAGTATTCTTAATCCATAATATTCGTTGTAAAGTCGTCATCTAAAGAATGATGTATCTCAGTCACGCTTTGAATGTGACTGTTCACATGAGGATCCTGAAGTACATGGGTCCATACGGCCCCTAGCCCCGGGTTAAGCGGAATTAGACACAAGTACCAAACGTAACGCCATAGATCTTGCACGCTACGCTCGTATTTTGCTATCAGCATGCGATATGTATCGCCAAATTTGAGAAACTATGAGTGGAGGCGCTTGGTGGTGTAGCCCTGTTTTATAAGTTTCTGCAACAATGTTTTGTGACGTTGATTAAAATCGTCACATTTAACACAGGATCTAGCAAATGCTACTAAGCGTGAAATGTACACGCCATATGCAGGTCCCACTGGAATATTACTGTCCAGAAAGGGATAGTTTACGATGTCGAAATTGTAGTCATCTCTTTTGTCATACAGTCGACGAGAGAGAAGGCCCGCTTCATTTTTATAGAGATATAGGTCTACATATTATGTGCCTGTAGGGCTATCTGTAGTTTCCTTCAAATCCAGTGAAGGTGGATATATATCCTTCACTGCGTCATTTATATAGCGATTATCCACAGCGAGAAGATCGTCTATATAGCGTTTGGTGAATGAGAAGGAACGGGCTTTGAATGGATCGGTTTTTGAAAGAGCCTGCATATAGTCATATTCATAAGAGAACAGATATAGGTCAGCAAACAGGGGTGCACAATTAGTACCCATTGGAATATCTATATGCTGTTGATATATTGTGTTGCCAAATTTCACATAGATATTTTTAATGAGAAATTCAAGCAACTCTATGAACAAAGAAACATCCCATGAATGATACCTCTTGTATGTAGTAGAGCTAAAGAATGCTTTATTGCTTCCTACATTAATATATCTACGATCAGTTTTCTTGAGCACAGATACTATTAATGAACTTAGACGGTCAATAAGGTCCTGGTGAGGGATTGTAGTATAGAGAGTCGAGAAATCCCATGTGGATACATATCTGTACGGTATGTGACCTTTAGCATCAAGTTCTTCCGTAAGATATTTTGAGTTTTTCAATATCCACATACATTCAACGCCAGAGTTTATAGAAATAGTGGCGCAATACCTTTCCCAAAATGCTTTTACCTCATGAAGGGCCCTTGTCAACAGGGTTGAAAGAAGCTTGGTGGTGCAGCTTCTAGAACCAGCTATGAATCTAGCTTGATATGGCGATTTATACATTTTGGGAGTCCAGTATACTTTTGGTATATCATTATGTTTGGTTGGAAGACAAATACCTCTTTCCCTGAGAAACGTTTTGTGATTGTTAAATAAATCTTCCAGAGTAAATACAGTTTGAGAGTAAGTAGACGTATTTGATGACGATATGTTTACACTCAATTCTTCAACCAGCACCTGGTAATAGTAATATTAACATACGAAAATTATATTACTTGGCGCTTTGTCTGCTGGGACTATGACGAATTTACTCTGGAGATTTGCTAGAACTTCTTGCGAATTGGGGCTTCTCAGTACTTGTTTTGCTTGGGGAAGGGTACTTCTGTCAATATGGCGGATTGTTCCACACCAGTCAGTCTAGAGCTTGCGCTGTAGTGAATGAACATGCACATGGAAAGTAGACGTTGAATCGACTGCCTTGAAGCTTCTGGCGTGAGCGTGCCAAGGTAAAAGACCAGTTGTACAGGCATGATCGCCAATGTCTTAAAAATAAGTGAAGAACAGTAGACATGGATGCTTTCGTCAGTTAACTTAGCCATGTGCCCTCTGACTTCCACTATTGACTAAACATATGATGCACACGTACCTGTAACTTGGGGCCCGAGCTCACAAATCTTACAGACTGTGTTTTAGAACTTAGAAAATAATTATCGGATGTGGAATAAAATAGTTTGATCTCTTTCACAAAATAAATGTGAAAACGAAATTTTCAGTCAATGTTTTATAGCCGCCATTTGGCATAGAAATGTAAATTTCGGCTTTTCGTGGCATCTTCTTGTGAGTTTGCAGCTACTCTGCACTCTCGAAGCATGTCTTTGGCTGTGGTTACGTCACATTTTTGTCCGGCAACACTAACAAAAGTCGCTCTTAGACCGATTCCAAACCGTGTTATTGCTTTACCATTGCCGTGGCGTGCTTCCCAGTTCATTTTCATATGACCGATTTCTATGCCGTCGCTGCATTATCATTGTCGCATTATCGTTGACGAAACGTACACGGATGAATGTGTACGAAGCTTGAGAGGGCAGAGTAACTGCATACTGACAAGAATTTGCCCCGAAAGCTGAAATGTGCATTTCTATGCCGTCGCCGCATTACCGTTGTCGCATTGTCGTTGCCGGAAATACGGATTAATGTGTACGAAACTTCAGATGTTCACTGCAAAAGAATTGTGTGGAAGCCATTTTATCGCCAGAATTGTGTTGAAAATAACAAAAATTATGTTAGAATCGACACCAATTTGTGTTTAATTCAGCATTTTGTGTTGAAGCCATTTTAGCGCAAATCTGTGTTGAAACCACTTAATTTTCTTCTCGGTGTTACGTCGAAAGTATTGATGACATACAAGATTCATTATTGCCAGACTTACAAGATTCATTATTGGCAGACATACAAGATTCATTATTGCCAGGGGGCTAAACTCTGTAGGAGAGTTGTGCTTTGCTACGATACCTAAAGTCACGTGGGTCTGTACAACAGGCAGCATCACAAGCCCTGGCTTGCTTCACACAACAAGATGACTTTGATTTTGGGGATAAAAGTACTCTTTTCTATTCCACACAATGGGGTGCACCATTATATTGATGTTATCTAGTGACTGTCGCAGGTTCCGAACTATTTCGCATGATCTCAATATCGAATAGGACAGGTGACGCCCTCTTTGTTGTGACACGCAGTCAAACAGAGGGCGATTTCGACTTTATGATCGATTGTACCGGTTATAATAAATCCAGACATCTTTCAGGCAGTTAACATTAGTCATCGCAAACTTATTAAGGAACGTGATTTATGGTTGTTTTTCAAAACTAGACTGTTACGCATTAATGGGTAAAAAAGTACTATGTAATAAATGTTCTATTCTAAATCCTAGAGTAAAGTTAGACTTGACCTGAACAGGCGCGTATGCATGAGCTCAACAATATTGATGAAATATTGCAAAGGAGACCATACACTGCTTTGGTGTTGCTGAATACATCGGATTTCGTATACCGGACAACACATAGCTTACATTTTCTCGGTATATTGCGTTTACAGATGGTTAATATACTGTCACTAAGGTCAGTATCAGATCGCTATTTTCGGCGACCGGAAGGACATAACATGAAGAAGATAAGCATCTTCCGAGATTGTCAGTGAGATTTGGATTTTGCCAAGATAATATCTCTCAGACTTCAATTTTCTTAAAACTTGATCATCCGGGCACGATCATCCTGTGAGGCCTGTCCATCTGAGCTGTATTACAGAAGGTACTATAATAGTGATATCAGGCCTGTCCATCTGAGCTGTATTGCAGAAGGTACTATAATAGTGATATCAGGCCTGTCCATCTGAGCTGTATTACAGAAGGTACTATAATAGTGATATCAGGCCTGTCCATCTGAGCTGTATTACAGAAGGTACTATAATAGTGATATCAGGGCTGTCCATCTGAGCTGTATTACAGAAGGTACTATAATAGTGATATCAGGCCTGTCCATCTGAGCTGTATTACAGAAGGTACTATAATAGTGATATCAGGCCTGTCCATCTGAGCTGTATTACAGAAGGTACTATAATAGTGATATCAGGCCTGTCCATCTGAGCTGTATTACAGAAGGTACTATAATAGTGATATCAGGCCTGTCCATCTGAGCTGTATTGCAGAAGGTACTATAATAGTGATATCAGGCCTGTCCATCTGAGCTGTATTACAGAAGGTACTATAATAGTGATATCAGGCCTGTCCATCTGAGCTGTATTACAGAAGGTACTATAATAGTGATATCAGGCCTGTCCATCTGAGCTGTATTACAGAAGGTACTATAATAGTGATATCAGGCCTGTCCATCTGAGCTGTATTACAGAAGGTACCGTACTATAATAGTGATATCAGGCCTGTCCATGTGAGCTGTATTACAGAAGGTACTATAATAGTGATATCGGTCAGGCCTGTCCATCTGAGCTGTATTACAGAAGGTACTATAATAGTGATATCGGTCAGGCCTGTCCATCTGAGCTGTATTACAGAAGGTACTATAATAGTGATATCGGTCAGGCCTGTCCATCTGAGCTGTATTACAGAAGGTACCGTACTATAATAGTGATATCGGTCAGGCCTGTCCATCTGAGCTGTATTACAGAAGGTACCGTACTATAATAGTGATATCGGTCAGGCCTGTCCATCTGAGCTGTATTACAGAAGGTACCGTACTATAATAGTGATATCAGGCCTGTCCATCTGAGCTGTATTACAGAAGGTACCGTACTATAATAGTGATATCAGGCCTGTCCATGTGAGCTGTATTACAGAAGGTACCGTACTATAATAGTGATATCAGGCCTGTCCATCTGAGCTGTATTACAGAAGGTACCGTACTATAATAGTGATATCAGGCCTGTCCATCTGAGCTGTATTACAGAAGGTACTATAATAGTGATATCAGGCCTGTCCATCTGAGCTGTATTACAGAAGGTACTATAATAGTGATATCAGGCCTGTCCATCTGAGCTGTATTACAGAAGGTACTATAATAGTGATATCAGGCCTGTCCATCTGAGCTGTATTACAGAAGGTACTATAATAGTGATATCAGGCCTGTCCATCTGAGCTGTATTACAGAAGGTACTATAATAGTGATATCAGGCCTGTCCATCTGAGCTGTATTACAGAAGGTACTATAATAGTGAGGCCTGTCCATAGCTGTATTACAGGGTACTATAATAGTGATATCAGGCCTGTCCATGTGAGCTGTATTACAGAAGGTACTATAATAGTGATATCAGGCCTGTCCATGTGAGCTGTATTACAGAAGGTACCGTACTATAATAGTGATATCAGGCCTGTCCATCTGAGCTGTATTAAGGTAAGGTACTATAATAGTGATATCAGGCCTGTCCATCTGAGCTGTATTACAGAAGGTACTATAATATTGAGCTGTATTACAGAAGGTACTATAATAGTGATATCAGGCCTGTCCATCTGAGCTGTATTACAGAAGGTACTATAATAGTGATATCAGGCCTGTCCATCTGAGCTGTATTACAGAAGGTACTATAATAGTGATATCAGGCCTGTCCATCTGAGCTGTATTGCAGAAGGTACTATAATAGTGATATCAGGCCTGTCCATCTGAGCTGTATTACAGAAGGTACTATAATAGTGATATCAGGCCTGTCCATGTGAGCTGTATTACAGAAGGTACTATAATAGTGATATCAGGCCTGTCCATCTGAGCTGTATTACAGAAGGTACTATAATAGTGATATCAGGCCTGTCCATCTGAGCTGTATTACAGAAGGTACCGTACTATAATACTGATATCAGGCCTGTCCATCTGAGCTGTATTACAGAAGGTACCGTACTATAATAGTGATATCAGGCCTGTCCATCTGAGCTGTATTACAGAAGGTACCGTACTATAATAGTGATATCAGGCCTGTCCATCTGAGCTGTATTACAGAAGGTACTATATTAGTGATATCAGGCCTGTCCATGTGAGCTGTATTACAGAAGGTACCGTACTATAATAGTGATATCAGGCCTGTCCATGTGAGCTGTATTACAGAAGGTACCGTACTATAATAGTGATATCAGGCCTGTCCATGTGAGCTGTATTACAGAAGGTACCGTACTATAATACTGATATCAGGCCTATCCATGTGAGCTGTATTACAGAAGGTACCGTACTATAATACTGATATCAGGCCTGTCCATGTGAGCTGTATTACAGAAGGTACCGTACTATAATACTGATATCAGGCCTGTCCATGTGAGCTGTATTACAGAAGGTACCGTACTATGATACTGATATCAGGCCTGTCCATGTGAGCTGTATTACAGAAGGTACTATATATAATAGTGATATCAGGCCTGCCCATCTGAGCTGTATTACAGAAGGTACCGTACTATAATACTGATATCAGGCCTGTCCATGTGAGCTGTATTACAGAAGGTACCGTACTATAATACTGATATCAGGCCTGTCCATGTGAGCTGTATTACAGAAGGTACTATATATAATAGTGATATCAGGCCTGTCCATGTGAGCTGTATTACAGAAGGTACCGTACTATAATACTGATATCAGGCCTGTCCATGTGAGCTGTATTACAGAAGGTACCGTACTATAATAGTGATATCAGGCCTGTCCATGTGAGCTGTATTACAGAAGGTACCGTACTATAATACTGATATCAGGCCTGTCCATGTGAGCTGTATTACAGAAGGTACTATATATAATAGTGATATCAGGCCTGTCCATCTGAGCTGTATTACAGAAGGTACCGTACTATAATACTGATATCAGGCCTGTCCATGTGAGCTGTATTACAGAAGGTACCGTACTATAATACTGATATCAGGCCTGTCCATGTGAGCTGTATTACAGAAGGTACTATATATAATAGTGATATCAGGCCTGTCCATGTGAGCTGTATTACAGAAGGTACCGTACTATAATACTGATATCAGGCCTGTCCATGTGAGCTGTATTACAGAAGGTACCGTACTATAATAGTGATATCAGGCCTGTCCATGTGAGCTGTATTACAGAAGGTACCGTACTATAATACTGATATCAGGCCTGTCCATGTGAGCTGTATTACAGAAGGTACTATATATAATAGGGATATCAGGCCTGTCCATGTGAGCTGTATTACAGAAGGTACCGTACTATAATACTGATATCAGGCCTGTCCATGTGAGCTGTATTACAGAAGGTACCGTACTATAATAGTGATATCAGGCCTGTCCATGTGAGCTGTATTACAGAAGGTACCGTACTATAATAGTGATATCAGGCCTGTCCATGTGAGCTGTATTACAGAAGGTACTATAATAGTGATATCAGGCCTGTCCATGTGAGCTGTATATTACAGAAGGTACTATATATAATAGTGATATCAGGCCTGTCCATGTGAGCTGTATTACAGAAGGTACCGTACTATAATACTGATATCAGGCCTGTCCATGTGAGCTGTATTACAGAAGGTACCGTACTATAATAGTGATATCAGGCCTGTCCATGTGAGCTGTATTACAGAAGGTACCGTACTATAATAGTGATATCAGGCCTGTCCATGTGAGCTGTATTACAGAAGGTACTATATATAATAGTGATATCGGTACTATAATAGTGATATCGGTACTATAATAGTGATATCGGTACTATAATTGTGATATCGGAATCAAATAATCGTATTTATGCGAACATCAAAATCCATCTTCAACACATCATACCAAAAAAAAAAATCCAGTTTATGTTGAACACATTTCTGTCGTAATTTGTACAAAAGGACCCGATTTACACGTCTAAGTCTTACATTTCTCTCTCAATATTCAAAATACACATCTAGCCCTCTGACAACGTTGCCATCAGTTTCAGCTTGGTCTAAGCCAGTCATTCTTAAATTATCAGACACGAACCCCCTACAGTCAGTTTAAACGCCTTCCATTGAAGAAGCATTATTTCCATCATCTATATTTATTAGGAGAATAATATCAGTTATGCGCTGAAATCTTTACACGTCCATGACTAATCAAGATGTGGTACTTCGCACCAAATTCGCTGAGTTTTGAAACGGATAAGGCTGGCTGGTTACAGCCATTCGCAATGCAGGTGATGATACACCATGGTTGGTGGCAGTTCTAAGATTACTATGGACATTTTGAAAATGGAACATGTTTATATCATTATCAGTTCAACTAAGTTATTAATGAAATCATCATCATCATCATCAGTTCAGCATCATTATTAATTAAATTGACAACCATGATGGGGTCAAAGGAGTTTGGCTTTTTGGGATTGTCATCAGATGCTAAGCGTAATGATGAAAATACTTCCCACAATCAAGGCTGAATGAACGAAGTTCCCATTTTAATTTGTTTTGGAATATAAAATTGTGAGCAAATAGTCGGAGATAAATCGAATATGACAGGGAACGGAAGTCCCTCGTTGAAGGAATCGTTTCATTATTAGGGGCATTTATGTAGACCGAGGTGCACAATTATTATACCCCCGCAACGAAGTTTATGGGTGGGCGGGGGGGGAGGTATACTGGAATCGGCTTGTCCGTCCGTCTGTCCGTCTGTTTGTAGACACAATTTTGTCCGGACTAATCCTGCTAAGATTTTGCTTCTGTTTTAATGAAACACAATTTTGTCCGGACTAATCCTGCTAAGATTTTGCTTCTGTTTTAATGAAACTTTACATATGTGTTACCTATGATTTGAAGATGTGCATGTCCTATTTACAAGGCGAATTCCCATGTAGAGACAAGTTTCTAGTGTAATCAACTACTCCTACAATTTTTATCAGAAGGTTCTGAAACTTTGTAGACATGTTTGAAGATTTGCATTGTGACATGAGATATTAATTTTTGTCACAATTACCCAGACCTGGACTTTGTCGATTGTCTGCATATATTCCAATATATAGAGCATGTACTTGTGTAATTTACTAGTCACACAGTTATTACTGGATGTTTCTGAAACTTTGTACACATGTTTAATATAGTTTGAAGATGTGCATCTCTTATTTATGACCTGAAACATTTGGTCAAAATTACCAGGCCTTCATTACCCAGACTTGGACTTTGTCGATTTAATATGTTTAATATGGTTTGAAGATGTGCATATCTTATTTATATCTTTGCCGTTTTCCGGATCTTTTCCCATGTAGAGACAAGTTTCTAGTGTAATCAACTACTCCTACTATTTTGATCAGAAGGTTCTGAAACTTTGTAGACATGTTTGAAGATTTGCATCTCCTATTTGTGACATGAAATATTAATTTTTGTCAAAATTACCCACACTTGGACTTTGTCGATTTTCTGCATATATTCCAATTTATAGAGCATATTCTTGTGTAATTAACTAGTCGCACAGTTATTACTGGATGTTTCTGAAACTTTGTACACATGTTTAATATGATTTGAAGATGTGCATCTCTTATTTATGAACTGAAATATTTGATCAAAATTACCAGGCCTTCATTACCCAGACTTGGACTTTGTCGATTTTCTGCATATATTCCAATTTATAGAGCATGTTCTTGTGTAATTAACTAGTCACACAGTTATTACTGGATGTTTCTGAAACTTTGTACACATGTTTAATATGGTTTGAAGATGTGCATCTCTTATTTATGACCTGAAATTTTTGGTCAAAATTACCAGGCCTTCAAATGAATTTCTTCAAATATTCATGTAATGAGTGTTGATAACCTGATCAGCAAGCAGTATTTTACATTATAATATTCCATCATTATATCCCCCTCCCTCCCCCGCCCTGCAATAAAGCTGGGAGGGGTGCAGGATCGGCTTGTCCATCCTGTAGATACAATTTTGTCTGGACTAATACTCCTAAAATTTTGCTTCTATTTTAATACATTTACCATGCGATTCACACATTTGTTACAGACCCTTCCTATCCTTGGGTTTTATTTATATATTTATCCCTTAGGATAACAGTTACATCTAGTTAAAATACAATGTTTCATATCAGAACTCATCATCTTCGGCCCATTTCGCCTCCATCTGTGATCCAGTGTTTGTCTTCTACGGATCAATGAAACCATTGTTCTTCAAGGTACCCATTAGAGATTTGAAAGTTACTTCATATCGACGGAACTGTACTCCAAATTGATCAGCAATAATTTACTTGGCAAATGTGTATTATGAATAAGATCAGATTATAGCTGATGGTTTCGTAATTTATCAATGACGCTCCACCAGATAAAACTGTTACAGAAAATTTTACAGAAAGATGGATGTGCACAGTAAGATCGGAAATTACCTTCAATAACATTAACATTTTTACATTTTAGATTTAGCAATGATACTGTATGCGGCAAATATTCATGCAATGGTAGTGAATTACCACAGGGAAACACGAAGCTACATCACTCATCCTGTTGCTCTTTTTATACTCATTCATACTCCTTTGACACAAAAGCGTTATTAAATAGGGAACAACGTATTTTTCTGTTGAAACTCAGATGTGGCAGCCAATGACCTTTAAACGCTGAACTAAAATTACTAGCTCTGTCAATAACTGATGTAGTTATTACTAAGAGATATAAAGTATAATTGACACGCTGATTATATTACCTATACCCGCCCTTCCTTTTGGCAGACAGTAAAGTTAGTTCAATTGGTAATTTAAAACGAACCTCAGTATATGATAGAAATATGAAAACGCTACGGAGTAAAACACGACACAGTCAAGACAGACTGGATCAGTATTGAGGAATATATGGCTTTATACAATCAGACATACCGCCGTTTGCAGCAGCGAGTACGTTTTCGATTTGATATTTGAATATGGCCTTAGAGTTGGAAAACTACAACCTATCTATATTACCACCTAATATATAACTTAACCAACCCACTTTATAAGACGAAACAGATGTGTTCAACCGAAATTTGAATACAACCCTCAGGTTGGAAGACAAAACAAAATGTATGACCCAAAACACTCCTAAGTAATGTTAAGCAATATATTATGGTTTTAAGACAAATTTTGAGCGGTAATAAGAAGGATATAGCAATACATGTACACATAACCCCATTTTGGAAAAGAGTAGGGTTTTTTTTTCAGTTGACATTTGGATATGGCCCCCTATTTGGATATGGCCCCCAAATAATGCGACAGTCTAGGTATGATCCAAACACATTTGTACGGGTTTTATGGAAAGATCTAGAGACAAGGTATCGGTACTTGATACCTCAGAGAAACTCGATCATTTCCCGCAATAGCATTGTCAAAAACTGACTGCTGAGGGGTATATTATCTGTATATGGTTGATGGAAATCTCTCCATATACCCGATCCAGGAATTTCGACTGGGGGTCAGAAAGCTGACCATGCAAAAACGACAAAGAGCCCTGACACTATTCATTCCTGAAATCTCATTCTACGGTGAAAACAAAAATCATTTTATGCTCGATTGAATGACCAGGAGTTTTCGAAGCTGTCAGTTCCAAGGAGTTCACTCACGGGCCACGTCAATATGTCGATTAGACGGGCTTATGTTAGAAGAGAAAGTGAAGAGAAGATTGTAGATGTGTACAACCGCGACTCCTTATAATATAGGCGTTATCGGCGTTCAATGGCTGCAGCTTCTCCGCGTACCAAATATGTGTGGAGTTTATCGATTTGCCAAAAAGGAGTACAGACCATTCGATGCGTGATGCGTAGGTCGAAAGATCGTCTGCAGCCTCGGGTTAATTAGTTCATTGATACCTGATTCCCTTTGCAACAACAAAGAGATCACGAAACAGAGATAAAGACTGCGACAGAACTGGACATTACCGATACTAACGTCTAACGTCCTTCTGAATTAACCAACTTGTGTGAGCGTTATAGCATAAGCGAATGGCAAATTAATGGTTTACGGTTAACGTGTTTAAGGCTGTGCCTCAGGCAGCATATTATATTTTGACCAGAATGATCGGTGATCTGGAACTGATATTTTCACCATACTTAATTATCTTTATTATATATCAAAATGCTCCTTGGATGATACTGTCTGCAACTATGATTTGAGTTTTTCTTATTTAATATCAATATAAGTATATACATGCAATGGTTATTGCGGTTGTCAGCAGAAGTCAACCTAACACCATCACTCACATCTGAAAGGAAGTAATAGACATGCTGCATGTAAGTCCCAAATTACAGTGAACATAATAATTTCACCTTTCGAATTTGGCGAGTCTACCAAACTTGTGTTCATCTATATATCACTAAAAATACTGAAAATAGATTTTCCGCAAAAAAATAGCTTCTGGAAACAAAGATCTGGACCAATCGAACTTTATTCTCAGTCGCAGCTTCGTAGCTCCCAGAAGTGAACAATCTGGTTAAATTATCAGCCAACGTCCGAACAGGGTGGTACCCCATTATGCCAAATTATACACCCCTGCTATCATTCACTTAATATGTAGTCCTGTACCAAAACATCATTTCACAAATCCTAGATCTGACCAGCCAAAATTGCCTTATCAACAAACTAAATACTAAGAGTTCATTTTTTTTTAGATATGAATGTGCGTGAGCTTTTGAGCATTTTTTGCGTTTCGCCTTTTAGCTTTCGCGTTTTCGTGTTTTTGCGATTCGTGTTTTTGTGTTTTCGCGTTTTCGTGTTTTCGCTGTTTACGGTTGATATAGGCCATGCAGTGACATGGAGTCAATGGAACTGTCACGCTGGCCAATGAGACCTTTAACATTGTCAATGAGACCTTTAACATTGTCAATGAGACCTTTAACATTGTCAATGAGTGGCATACAAATCCAAACAAATGATGTGTTTTCGCAAAAAAGCGACGCGAAACACGTTTCGCGGTTTCGCATAGCATTTTCGCGTTTTCCTGTTTTCGCGTTACTATTATCGATGACAAAATGGGAAAACACAAGATGGCCGCATCCGGCTTTCATAATCTAGAGATTATTTTCCCCGTTTATATGAGCAGAGCATATGAAAAGTAGTTGTGCTAATCTGAAGGAAGGATTCAACCTGAACCGTCTGGACGTGAGTTTTGTCCTGTATGTCATAGCCACGTCGTAAAGGTCATCTTCCGCTATTGGGGGCAGGGTCATAGTGGAGTAAGCTTGTGAAACGGAGCATGCGCTGTTGGAAAGGTGCTCGGTAAGTGACTGAAGGCAGGATCGATCGACTGGCAGAAGTGGAGATGACTTTGTTTGGAGATTGATTATAAGCGAGATGCAGAGCTTGTCAAATTTCTGATAAAACTCTGATATAAAACGTTTACAGGTCAGTAGTATAGAGAAATACGCCCCAGGGAAGTTAATGTAATACGTAACAATTAATACAACGCCAAGAAAGTGATCGAACATTCACTGTGACTGCAGTTCACATTTGACGGTTCTTTGAAAATGACACCACCTGCAGCCGAAAAAAATGAGACTCACGACCGGTGATATCACCGCGCGCATTTCAACATGGTATTGTAAGTTCATGTTACATCCGTGGCAAGTTGTACATTAGTGTCTAACTCATTTTCACCCTCCCTATATAACAAAATAATCCTGTCAAAATGTCAATGTCTATACTTACATAATGAGGCAGCATAAAGAAAAGGGTTTTGGAGTTAACTGCAATAATCGTGAGAACTGAAAAATGGAATGGTGGTAATAGACCATCACACAAACACATACATTAAATGCGTTTTATTCGGTTAAAATAAATCGCAAAACAATTAATTTAAAAAAGTTACTAGGTTTACTATTCCTTTAACCCTATCTGGTATGGGCTCTTTGAGACCTGTCCAGGATTGGGAGGGGCCATTTCGCCCCTCCCCCCCCCCTCAATTATTTTTCTTAGCCATTCGAGTTGGGGAGCTGAAACTTACCACACTATACCCTTGGGTCAAGCTCTACCAGAAAATGTAAAAAAAATCCAAGATGCCGGCTTGACGTCACAGTGACGTCATTTTGAAATCGACATTTTTGGTCGATTATCCGGTCAGATGTTTGGGATTTTTCATTTATGCAATTTCTCCGCAAAAACTGCGTGATAAATTAGTAAATATTAATGTGATATGAAATAAAATAGTTTTCGCCCACTTTTTATCGCGGAAAAGCAGAAATTTTGAAGGAAAATTACGAAAACATATTTTTTTTTGGTACCGCACGTGGACGCCATCTTGAAGTTAGCCATGATCCTCCACTCGAGGGGTTATGCAAATAGGTTCAAAAATTACCCCGATATGACAAACTATAAAGTCACGGAGTGCCAGCTCCCAATTTTCTGTCGTTCCGATATAGTGCAGGAAGTTTGGTAGGGACCATTTTGCCCCTCCCTCCCAGGCCTGGTAGCTAGGGTTAACATATGAGTGATGTTTCTCTTGACAACTCCATCAACCATTGTTTACCTAGGTATATAATTATGTTGAAAATAAATATGCAAACTCATATAATTTTTGCAAGAAGTATGATCTAAGGAAATTTTTTATATATAATATGGGTAACCAGAAATAGTGCACCTATCATTTCCAGACCACCGGTCCGTTTGGTCAAATTGGCAGACATATACATACATCATCTCCTTAATTTATGTGACCGATTATTGTTAATATAGGAATGTCATCGCAAGCTGTTGGCGGGATCCGCTGATGCCTTGATATGAAGGAAATAAAGATGGTAACGCTGTATATACTTACGCTCTACCCTATATAGAGCATGTAGCAAATTATATCGCACATGGAGAAGTTGATTTTAAATCTTGGGGACAGTTAAGCCTAGAAGACTGGTAACGTGCCCCTCTTGTCTGGGGTAAGGTATGGACGCATACAGGGTTACAGTATACGGTTCGGGTCCGTATTCTGGATCCTTCTTCAGTTCTTGAGTTGAAGCATACATAGAGGGTAATCCATGCAGGGAGTCATCTGAACCTCTTACACCGGCAATACAAAGAATTAAATCTTACCTGCCCTGACCGAACAAAATCCGTGGTTTTGAATCTGGACGCACTACTTTATACATGAACATTATATCTAAGTGCATTAAATACTGTTTTGAAACAACATTTCTTATTCTCAGTAACCATATCTAGTGAAACATTTAAAAGTAACGCAAACATCCGCTGACAATGCTTTCAACATATCGTGTAATCGGAAAAGGATACATAATATTGAGAGAAGAGTACAACTTTGTCTAAAAAGAATTCAGAAATGGTGTCTACAAAATGGTTTCAAGTTCCAGCAAAGACAAAATACACTTGCGTATTTCCAGCACAAAGATCCAATACTTACATTAGATGGAACTGAAATCAAGATAGTAAAAGAAGTCAAATTCTTAGGAATATTGTTTGATCACCGATTAACGTTCTTATCGCATATAAATTGCTTGAAAGCTGAGTGCACGAAAGCTTTTGATTTGTTGAAGGTAGATGCCAGCTATAAGTGGGGAGGAGATCAGCAGACGCTTCTCCATTTATATCGATTACTTGTTCGTTCTAAGCTTGATTATGACTCTAATGTTTACAACGGTGCAAGCAAGTCAAACTTGGCAGAGCTAGATCCTATTCTCCATCAAGAAGTAAGACTTTGCCTCGGGGCGTTCAGAACATCACATAAAGAAAGCTTATATTTCGAAGCAAATGAACCTCCTTTAAACTAGCACTACAACATATCACAAATTGCGATCTAATCGCTCAAATCCTGCATATAACTGTGTTTCCAACCCTCAATACGTCGACTTGTAATTAAAGAATCTTCCATTATTCCACCTCTTGGAATTCGTATGAAACCACACATTGTAGCAGCTGGTATTAAGCTCAGTCAAATTTTACCTAACAAGCTCTTACCAGTTTCACCATTGCATAAGTTTTAATGTATGTACATCTTCTCGCTGTGGATAATCGTTATATAAATGACGCAGTGAAGGATATATATCCACCTTCACTGGATTTGAAGGAAGCTACAGATAACCCTACAGGCACATCGTTTTTAGACCTATATCTCTATAAAAATGAAGCGGACCTTCTCTCTCGTCGACTGTATGACAAATGAGATGATTACAATTTCGACATCGTAAACTATCCCTTTCTGGACAGTAATATTCCAGTGGGACCTGCATATGGCGTATACATATCACGCCTAGTAGCATTTGCTAGATCCTGTGTTAAATGTGACGATTTTAATCAACGTCACAGAACATTGTTGCAGAAACGTATAAACAGGGCTACACCACCAAGCGCCTCCACTCAAAGTTTTTCAAATTTGGCGATACATATCGCATGCTGATAGCAAAATACGAGCGTAGCGTGCCAGATCTATGGCGTTACGTTTCGTAACTTGTGTCTAATTCCGCTTAACCCGGGGCTAGGGGCCGTATGAACCCATGTACTTCAAGATCCTCATGGTACTCATATGAACAGTCACAATCAAAGCGTAACTGAGATACATCATTCTTTAGATGACGACTTTACAACGAATATTATGGATTACGAATACTGATCAGCGATACGGATTTGATATTTTTGGAACATCATGATGTCTTGCCGGCATCAGTGAAAACTCTTGCAGGAAACAAGTCTATGTTTATGTATACTATGATTGTCTTTTTGAATTTGGTGCTAATACTGTTATATGGAATATGGAATAGGTCTTTGGATTATGGACGCGGATATTCTCTAATGGACGACGGCTGAATTATGAATGACGGACTAGACGCTTGTAATTTGGTGTGTTGCGTTGATTACTTCTGGGTCGCTGAGTTGTTGACTTGTTTTTGTTGAAATACTTAGAATTTTATTTGATTGTCGCTATAAAGCTGAAATATTGCTGAACGCGACGATAAATTCTCTCTCTCTCTCTCTCTCCATTGCAGTTAACCAGGCCAGAGGTAAATATTAAAATGACGAAATATAAAAAGCTAGACACGAGCCATCTAGTGTATACACAAGAATTTGGTCTATTGAGAGAAAATTACAGATCACATCAAGCTATTTATACAGATGATTCTAAAGATGGTGAAAGAGTAGCGTGTGCTACTATCTTTAGTTCCGAAACTAAAACCTGTCGGCTTCCAAGCACAGTTCGAGTTTCACTGCCGAAACCAAAGCTCTATTGTCAGCTTTAGAAGGTATTGGGTCTACTGTAGGAGGAAAATAGGTCATATTCTCAGATTCACTGTCATGCCTTCAAGCGATTGATAGTGGAACTTCAACTCACCCCACCATCTTGAACATTCTGCAATTATATGGCCGTAGATTTCAATAACAGATTGACGTTGTGTTTTGTTGGTTGCCTAGCCAAGTTGGCATCGAAGAAAATGCCGAAGCTGATGAAATGGCTAAGGAATCCCATATAGCGATTTCAGACCCTCGATCTGTGCTTATACGAGAAAGCTGTTTCAACCTTTATGATATGCTCTGGATAATAACAAACTTCATGAGTTAAAAAAACTGTAGGCTATCTTCATCTGAGTAGCCAGAAACGTTTCGATCAAGCCATGATCAGGCGACGTAGAATCGACCATACCCGATTAACTCGCGAACATTTAAAAAAAACCCAGTCCCAGGGTGTATTCCATGCCACGAAGATCCCGCAGTGAAACATATTCTGGTCGACTGTATAGATTTTAAGACTTTTATCAAACAGCTAGTTTAGAAGACCCTTTTAGTTTGGTAAAAGAAGACTGTATTTTAGCTTATTTGAGGGAAATCGGGTTGTTATATAAGTTTTAATGTATGTACATGTTTTTGGTGTGTTCTGTTGATTATTTCTGGATTGCTGGTTTGTTGACTTGTTTTGTTGGAACACTTAGATTTATTTTTGATTGTTGCTATATAGCTGAAATATTACTGAACGCGACGTTAAACCTTAACCCCCCCCCCCCCCTCTCTCTCACTCTCTCTGGTAGATACTTGGTTTAAAAATACATTATCCAGGCCTTTATGTAGCTGGGTCTAGATCCATTGTTGTGTTCAGACTTGTATATTGTATACATTGTCTCGTGATCCTTACATGAAGTATGGACCGCAATGGTTAACGAGCCTTACGTATTCTAGCTGTGCGTTGCATGGATGGCAATCTTGTCCAAAATATCCAGCAGCATTGCACATTGCATAGTAGCGCGACACAAAGACAGAAAAGAATCTCGCTTGATGAAATTCGTCGTTCGGAGGAAAGGTTTGATTTGTTGTGTAAGAGTAAATATAAATAGTTATTTTGAGGACAGAGCAAGCGCTAGTGTTTAAATTAATGAAGACAAAACATCGAGTTAGAAGTCGCTTTCCAGTTTATTTTTGTCTACCGCGTGAATGATAACAGCCTTGACCTTGTTATGGCTCTCTGTACCATGTTTTACAGTGGATGTCAGGCGTTTCATTGCTCTGCGCACGATTGATGAGACACAGGAGTAATGAAGAATCACGGTTCGAGGAGAACCTACTATCGATCCACAGTATTTCACCAATGTATGATGGACCACTGGGTCATTTCTACTCTTCCAGTTACATTCCACATATATTTCGCCACAAAGAGTACACAGCAAATCAGTGAATGCATTGGACCAAAAGTGCATGGGAATAAAACGGCACTGTGCATACAACGACCGTATTATATCGAGGGCAAATATATACTATTGTGTTCTTGTTTTTTTAAAAATTAATTAATCCATGTAATTTTCAAGATCACTTGTTGGTATCAACAACTAATCTTGTTGAATAGCTGCTGCCGTTAGCCCATAAGCTCTCAGATTAAGTGGTTTAATTATTGCCAATTTAATGTCTAATAGGTGATACACACCACTACTCAGTATACATATACATTATAGGTGGTACACACCACTACTCAGTATACATGTACATTATAGATGGTACACACCACTACTCAGTATACATGTACATTATAGGTGGTACACATCACTACTCAGTATACATGTACATTATAGATGGTACACACCACTACTCAGTATACATGTACATTATAGGTGGTACACACCACTACTCAGTATACATGTACAATATAGGTGGTACACACCACTACTCAGTATACATATACATTATAAGTGGTATACACTCCATTACTCAGTATACATGTACATTATAGGTGGTACACACCACTACTCAGTATACATGTACATTATAGATGGTACACACCACTACTCAGTATACATGTACATTATAAGTGGTATATACCCCACTACTCAGTATACATATACATTATAGGTGGTACACACCACTACTCAGTATACATGTACATTATAGGTGGTACACACCACTACTCAGTATACATGTACATTATAAGTGATATACACTCCATTACTCAGTATACATATACATTATAGGTGGTACACACCACTACTCAGTATACATATACATTATAAGTGGTATACACTCCATTACTCCGTATACATGTACATTATAGGGGGTACACACCACTACTCAGTATACATGTACAATATAGATGGTACACACCACTACTCAGTATACATGTACATTATAAGTGGTATACACCCCACTACTCAGTATACATATACATTATAGGTGGTACACACCACTACTCAGTATACATGTACAATATAGGTGGTACACACCACTACTCAGTATACATGCACATTATAAGTGGTATACACTCCATTACTCAGTATACATATACATTATAGGTGGTATACACATCACTACTCAGTATACCTGTACTTTATAAGTGGTATATACCCCACTACTCAGTATACACGTACATTATAGGTGGTACACATCACTACTCAGTATACATGTACATTATAGATGGTACACCCCACTACTCAGTATACATGTACATTATAGGTGGTCCACATCACTATTCAGTATACATGTACATTATAGGTGGTACACACCACTACTCAGTATACATGTACATTATAGATGGTACACACCACTACCCAGTATACCTGTACATTATAGGTGGTACACACCACTACTCAGTATACATGTACATTATAGGTGGTACACACCACTACTCAGTATACATGCACATTATAGGTGGTACACACGTCTACTCAGTATACATGCACATTATAGGTGGTACACATCATTACTCAGTATACATGTACAGTATAGATGGTACACCCCACTACTCAGTATACATGTACATTATAGGTGGTACACACCTCTACTCAGTATACATGCACATTATAGGTGGTACACACCACTACTCAGTATATATGTACATTTTAATTAACGTAGCTTTCCTGTGATAAATGGATTCCAGTTTAAGACAATGTCAGAAGATTGGACGCATGCATAAACTCAAATTATTGTCACAATTGATATAATGTATACCTCTCAATAGGGATTGGGACGAGATCCAGGGTCGAATTAGGCCATATTAATTTTAAACCAAATTCAAAGGCTCATTGCGTGATTTGGAAAATTATCTAAATAACCGGTGTTTTTGTCTGATGATTCTCTTCCGCTGCGTTAATTATGTGTTCCTGCTTTCAATACCGCTTGTCACGATATACCCTGGATCCATACTGCTCGTGCCACTGGGCATGATTGATTTCTGTCCGTTCTATGCCGGTGTTCAGACCAATCAAAATAGCAAACGAGTTGGTGTAAAGTAGAGGTGACATGAATATGTGACCAACAAATTAGCGCCTGTTCACAACACTGCTGATATATTGGCGAGAAAATAATAGTAAGGAAGGGTACTGGTACTATGTTCCAAGAAGGAAGACTGTGTTTATTTATATATGCATTTATGCCTTACACGAATCAAAACAACAGTAGGCCCCTATATATTCCAATGGATTTAGGCATCGGCTTGCAAGTAGTTGATGTGCTTTTTTTAGGCATCGGCTTGCAAGTAGTTGATGTGCTTTTTTAGGCATCGGTTTGCAAGTAGTTGATGTTCTTTTTTTAGGCATCGGCTTGCAAGTAGTTGATGTGCTTTTTTTAGGCATCGGCTTGAAAGAATTTTTTTTTTGTCTGCTTGGATTTTGATGGTAATGTTTTCATGTGACTAGGGTGATGGTTTGAGCTACTGCTTGTATTTTTTTCATGAAAATAACAGCTAGATTCCCACAGTCATACTGAAGGGTATTCTCGCATTGTGGTGTTATAATTTGTGGGTTCAGCTGATATGCATTTCTTATAAAATACCGACTTCTCCGGAAACGATATATTTTCCCCAAGCAGTATAAAGACATAATAGCTACCTATTTTTTCTATGAAGTCGGTTTGTCCGTTAAGGGGGATGGGGAGGGTCCAGTTTCCAACACCAAGTGAACTCTCATCAGAACACAGTAAAACACTGGTTTTACTTACCCCCAATCTTCCTTAGAACGTATAACACAAATACAGCCCCAAATTTGACTTCTTGTCCTGCATTATGTGTAGTTTGAAGCATGAAAAATATCACCTTCATAGTCAAATCTACGAAGCAAATTTCTGGTCAAATAAACTACATAATACAACGTAAAATATATAGAAAGATGTCTCAACACTTCATTGAGGTCCGACGAGCAGTTAAACTGACTTAATGTAAACAAATAAATTACAATTTTCATTCAAAGACCAACCACCTCTCTGACTGCAATTTGTAAACACAACATCCCATACATGTGAGGAGGTCATATGAATCTCTGCCATGTGTGAACTACTTTTCTCTGAGGTGGTGAAGTTTCATATTAAAGGTGTAATAATACATCACTTTTTTGCCCAATGAAAAAAAGAAAGTGGCAGAGGTCAATGGTATTCTCTTCACAATTGTTGGGATTGTATTTGCAAATTGCAGTCAGAGAGGTGGTTGGTCTTTGAATGAAAATTGTAATTTATTTGTTTACATTAACTCATTTTAACTGCTCGTTGGACCTCAATGAAGTGTTGAGACATCTTTCTATATATTTTACATTGTATTATGTAGTATATTTTACCAGGAATTTGCTTCGTAGATTTGACTATGAAGGTGATATTTTTCATGCTTCAAACTACACATAATGCAGGACAAGTCAAATTTGGGGCTGTATTTGTGTTATACGTTCTAAGGAAGATTGGGGGTAAGTAAAACCAGTGTTTTACTGTGTTCTGATGAGAGACCTGGAATTGAAATTTTTCACTTGGTGTTGGAAACTGGACCCTCCCCATCCCCCTTAATGACTGAAAAGTCGCAGCTTATATAGTGAAATACAATGGAAAATGTAATAACCCTCACACGGTGATGAATGCAAATACGATATCTCTTTATTCAAAAAGTGTAAACTAAGGAGTATAATTACAGAAACAAAGTTTCTAGGCGTTGTTAGCAGAAGTCAATAAAGACAAAACACACTGTTGAAATACAATCCTTAAAATACTGTAAATTCCCTGGTCTAAGGCCGGTTACGTAAAAGTAAACTGTACTGATTGAGAAACTCAGTGGACAGAACAATTTTTACCCGTTTGGTGTTTTTATTCAATCACTACTGTCCATTGTCACTTGTGGGCCCCACCCAGTGCTTGGTCTTGTCTGAAGCTGTTACTTGACACACATCTGCTAAATGTCCTACAATGGAGGTGAGATCCTTTGCTAGGCTGGGGGAAATTTTGATATATATTGATATATGAAAATGTATTGAAAAAATAGATCTGTATAGAATTTTCAAATTTAACATAGTGTACATCGTAGCTAAGACATTATGTTATTTTTATAACTGAATTTGGCATTTTTTCTTTATTAGCCATTGCTGACAACGCTTGGAAGCTTTGTTTCTGAAATTTATATTCTTTATTTCACATTGTTCGTCTAACTAGGAATCATATTTGTTTTCAGCGTTGTATGAGGATTTTTTTTTGCATATCATACTGGTCACCGAATATATTGCATACACGTTCACCAGACCACATGTAGTTTTTCAAAAATAGGTACCTTGTGCCTGAAGCACTCCATTACCCCTACCTGGCCTGGGAGGGGGCTACCAAACTTTCTGCGCTATCTCCGGAACGACAAAAAATGGAAAGCTGAAACTCTGTGAATTTATAGTCTATCATAATGGGGTCATTTTGAGCCTATTTGCATAACCCCCCGGGCAGAGGATCATGGGTAAATTCAAGATGTCGATCACGTCGGGTACCAGAAAAGTGATGTTTTTGTCATATTTCCTTAAAATTTCTGCCTTTCCGCGATAAAAAGTGGGCAAAAACTATTTTATTTCACATCACATTAATATTTGCTAATTTATCATGCAGTTTTTGCGGAGAAATTGCATAAATATAAAAAAATCGAAAAATATGAGGTTCATAAAGTTAGACCGCGGTTCGCAGTTCGCAGTTCTTTATTCTAGGGGACCAGCAATTATGTATTCAGATATGGAAATCTGTAATTTTTTTATTATGAGTATTTTGAACTCCAAACTCTGCATCTAAAGAGAGAATGTCATGCTCTATATCTTTGCATATTCATATCCCAAATCTGAAGCCAGGGGGGCCCTGCTAGGGGCGCTGCTAGGGGCGCTGCTATGAGTCGCTGAATGACTGGTCCCCGCGAATAATGAACTGCGAAATGCGAACCGTGGTCTAACTTTATGAACGTAAAATATGACCGAAATATCGACCAAAAATGCCGTTTTTGAAAATGACGTCATCGAAGCGGCTATCTTGGATTTTTTACATTCTCTGGTAGAGATTGACCAAAGGGTATAGTGTGATAAGTTTCAGCCCCCTAGCTCAAGGGGTAAGAAAAATAATTACGGGGGAGGGGGGCAGACCAGGCCCGGACAGGTCCTCAAAAGCCCAGGCCAGATAGGGTTAAGGAACTGTCAAGATATATCCATCAATGGAAGAGGAACAACTGCATCAATAGTCATACCATAAACGCCGGAGCACTACGTAACGTTGCCAAGGACCACAGAGTGTGCATATATCTATTCCAAAAACCGACATGAGCCGTTCTGCCCAAAACGAAAATTCTTGTATAGGGACAATATTTCATAATCTTCAAGCTATATGAAGAACAACAAGATCAGGGCACGGCACCAACATAACTTACGGAAAAAAATCCCACATTGTTACTCGTCTACTGTCAAGTAAATATATTATTATTCAGCGTACGGTCCCAGCAGTGACTACCAAATATGGAGTTATGAGTTGATTATTGGTAAACAAATGGAACCGTGTACCAGAGAATAACTCTGTGCTGTTCGCATCAATGCCATTTGGCGCGTTCCAAGTGTTTGGACAATGGATTGTCCCGCAACGGATCTTGTGCCATCATCGCGATCACCATCGTCTACCTTACACCGTCTTACATAGTGCTGTTTCCTTTCATCGATATCCATGTTCCTCCATTATACAATCTGTAAACATCCCTCTGCAAACAATATATATGATGCATCTATAAGTATCAGTGGGCTGATCTGTCTCTCTAGGAAGAATACTTTCTTCATGATCACTCTCATCATCTGAAGAGTATTATCTTTTACACAGTATCCTCTCAACTTCATCGTTGTTCGTGGCATTCAATTTTGGAGAACTGACCTCACCACTTTCCATGTAAAATGATGGGGTTAGCTGAGCTCTCTCCACTTCAGGTGGAGCCAAAATTAGGGGCGGGCGGTGATTTTAAACGAACTAGTAATTTTAACCTAATGCCAATTCAACATCACTCAAAAAGGTAATCGAAGGTTCATCACCTTTTCCTGTGTGTGTGCATTTGTAATAACGAGCACAGAGAATGGTCCATGGTATCTATTTAAAAGGAGCAAAAAATCGCAACAATATGTTACGGCAATTCAGGCATGTAGCCAGTGCGCACGAAACTATGACGTCAGATGTTTAATGAGAACCGGATGGCCAGCAACTATACAGTCGTAGCATTTTTCGCTCCGCTGGACATACACTATAAATCGATAATGAATTAAAGATATATATTGAAACATTCCTTTTTCGCCATAGACTGGGTTTTGACGAAAAAGGGATCAGTGATGGTGTTCATGTAATATTTTATATGAAAAAAGATTGAATCATTCGAAGATCAATTTCCGATGTGCTCAGTCTCTGAAACTCCAGATTGTTAGATTCCCACTCGTTGCTGGCATTCGTTGTAGCATGCTCCACTGCGTTTCATTTGACTTCATTAGTGAGAAGTGTATACGATACTGCTTCATGTCAAAATTATTTAAAAGGATTCCTACCAAGCACTGTTACCCAAGCTTGAATCTAATACACTATCCTTGCTCGAAGGGGACAATTATTCCTGAATCATGTATTTATTTATAGGCACACACACACCCACCTTATCATACCGCTCACTGGGCTGTGATCTGGCGCATTTCCTGTTGACAAACTGTTGAATTCTGTCTGCGTTCTGGAAAGGTGTTCGGTTTGACCGTATTTTTTTTCCTTGGTGTGTTGCGTTTATAAACCGAAAATATAATTTCCTCGTGTTTGCTTCAAACGTTATTCGCCTGAGAGATAAAATACTGAATTTTTATATTCTGACTTTTCACCGAGAAGAGATGAGTCAAAAAAATATTACGAGTATTAGAAAATAGGCATTTGTTTGTTTTTGTAATATTTGGTGATATTCCTGGAGGGAATTCCCTTCATATGTAAAATATGACACCTTTAACCAAAATGGCTTTTAGATATCCACATTTGGTGAGTTTCATTCTAAATGTTACTGAAAAATGGTTTTGGTTAAAGGTGTCATATATTCATAACATAGAAATATGTCAAAACGCTTGGAATGCTTGGAAGGGTGTAGCTCAGTGCCATTCGGCACATGATTCCTTCCGTAAAATTGTGGCCGAATGGTTACATTATCAGACTGCAGATTAAAAGATCTACAACTTTTGGGTTTGAATCCCCCAATCATCAGAAAAAACATATTTTCATTTTGCTCTTGATTTTGAACTTGAAAGTGCAATAGTGACGTGAAGTAAACACAGCAAACCGCCGACGAAAATGATCGGTTATTTTATTATAATTATCTCCACACACACAGCCACACCACGTTCAGTAGTATTAAATAGTAGTAAATATTAATTGTTACACATATACACAATTTCTACATGAGAGTGTTTCGTCTGTGGGCAGCGAAAAGATTAAAATTGTAACTATGAACTGAAAAGTAATACGGTAAAACTTGTCTTAAATCAAGGTTGTTTAGGCCAAAAACGGAAAAATCCTGGTTCACTGCAGGTACGGTTGTTTTTAAATGTTTCGCCTCTACAATATTGTTATACTCATTTCACGATTTGCCGATAATGTGGATGTTTACATAAAGTTATGTTGTATATGAGTACAGTTGTCCTGGGTGTGGTGTCAAGTATATTGGTAAAACAGAAAGATGTGTTTACACCCGGTTAGAAGAACATGCGCAGGGGAATAGTGAGATCAAATCACATGTCATGAATTGTAAACAATTTCAACATATCGGGGATCTAATGGGGCTACCTGATAGACTACCAAACAAGCAGCACGGTGTTTTTGAGCTTACTGCCGATTTGTTAATACTAGGACGAATTGTTATTCAAAGAAATCCTAGCTATAAAAACCAGATCTCCTGAACTAAATCACGGATTAAAAGCCTCATAAGACCTTCTTGTCTTCAAGTGAACTCACCTGAGCACATGTCAGTTCTGACTCTTTGTGTTGTGTCCTCATTGGTCAATTTGTATATTTTCCTTTTTGTCATACTATTGTTTGTCATACTATTGTTTTCACTGTATATATATATTCTGTATGCAACAGTACCGCGAAATTCAAATGAAACATTGAGTTGATGGGCCGCGAAATCCGAACGGGAAGCGGCCCTTAAACTACAATTTCAATCGGTGCTCATACGATCCTGATGATGGCATAAATTATAGCCGAAATATAGTATCTTATCACGTACCACCATGATTTCAATCTTCGGAGTTACATTTATCTTAGTGGATGTTTACAGTTTTGCAACTTATACATATTCTCATTTTATTCAGAAAATGACCCTCAACATGCACGTGGTGACGCTCCGCTTTTTGACACTTTTCGAGTCGTTTTATATATTAATATAACTGATTATTATTCATAAATAGTTGGGGGGGGGGTTCGTAAAAATTTGTATGGTAAATCTATGAGAACATGAACCAGAAATTCTCATTAGACTGGCCTCGCCGGGCTGTCACGGAGTTGGGGAATACCTGAGTATACATCACAACATACCGGCCGGCTCAGAGCGAGACCACAGACCAGACGAGAGCGACGCTGAGGGGGAAAAATCCATCTAAAACGAACAAATCCTTTGGCAAGCAAAGTCAATCTCAGTAAACTCCGATTGATGACCTGGGATCACAAGGACCACAATAGGGTAATCTCTTATTCACATTCCGATTCATCCTTTCTCAAAATTACACGAAGATGGAATCCGGAAAATATAACTTAACTTTTACGGTGGCCTATGGGAGACACCGATTTTTTTTTATAGTTCTTCTGGGTTTTCGGTTTTTTTTTGGTTTATTTTCCCGGCTATTTTCTACAAACATTTTCTTATTTGTCAGATAATTTTTTCAGATTTCTCCCATTCCTATTAAAGTTGTGACAATTTGTTCATCCTTTTTTCAACGAAACCAAACTAAATTTTCGAAAAAGTTTTCAAGAGTTTTGTTTGATTTTCGGTGGAAAATGATAAAGACCTTTTCTTACTTGGTAATCTAAAGAAAATATGTGATAAAATGGAGTCTGTCTGCTACTACGAAAACAGGCGAAAAATGGAGAAAATCCGAAAGCAAAAAAGTAATACAAAAAATGTAACACACAAACTGAGAAAAAAAGTCGATGTCATCTATGAGCCACGCCGACATAGAGGTATTTGTTGTACACTGATTCCCAATCCCGGAGTTTTGACCCAGTGTGGAGGCTAAGAATGTCCGATGGCTACGAGTGTCCGGTCCCTATATTCTAACCCAGCTAGGACAGTTTTCTCCACATTGGGTGCGAGTGTCCGTCCTCGGTTGAAATAGAAAAGGATATGAAAAGGGATACTAATCACCAGGATATTCTTTTCCATCACACCGGTATGAAAGACGTCCCAGCGGCAAATTAGTACATAATAAATTACAACGCATATAGGGGAAGTGGGAAGAGGTGCCGACATACTGACAGAGCCACATGACTTCACAGCACAGTCTTCCGAATATCATATTATAAAGCACATACCAAGAATCCAACGATTCGTGATATGTGTTGCATCTCAGGTACCCTCTTATTGTACCTGTTCATGCGGCAACTTGGCACCTGTTCATACGAAGGGTTTAAATACAATTCTAACCAATAAATATATTGGAATGGACAAATAAATCAACAGAGCTCTGTCTTGAAACGGTTTCCATCTTGATGCGGCCGTTAAGTTCACCTCCCGCCACAGAAACATGTTGCCTGGCTTGCTTGTGGAGCAGTTGTTGCTCTATTTACTTTGCGACAGTTGCGGGAGTCACAGTACAGCACGGAGAACATTTATAAAGGAATGCCTGGATTTCTATACTAATTTTACGAAACGTAAGGTCATGTGTCTACCTCCTTTCTGGAGCAACGAAGGAATAGCTGACACAGCTGATAAATTTATAGTGAAAAATGTTTCGTGTGCGCCAACTTTGAATTGTAGGTTCGTATAGTCTTACCATTGTATCATTTTGCATAAATATAGCAGAAATGTAAATTGAACTTGTTCCAGAGCTTGGGTGCAACGACACTGAGGACCAGTTAGTTTAGGCTTCCCATCCAACCGACTGTAGATTGTTATATGTTTTCATCGTTACTTGTTCGTGGAGCAAAGTTAGTACTTCAGTTTAAAAATATAGGCGACTTGTTTTTCTTTGATCAACGTACAACCCCGACGAAACGCATCCCTATAGTATCAACGCAATATGGGATGAGGATGTGTGGTATCAACGAAATAATGAATGAGAACTTGTGATATCGGCTCATATCAGCACGATAAAAGTTGGAGACGTGTGTTGCCAACAAAATAAGTGACGCTCAAGACCGAGAACAAACAATTGTAACTGCAAACCGACGAAGGAACGGAATTCCTTAACAAACCCTTCCAACAGTTTCTGAAAGCCCTCAACGTGTTCTTATTTCTCACATAGAACGAGAGACCAAGGTTTCAGTCGTGGAAATGTTTAATCGGACGTTCAAAAGCCGCATGTATAAATATTTCACAAGACGGTACATGGAGGTGCTCTCTCAGCTCTTCGAAGCTTGAAATCGAGCCTATCATCGCAGGATTCAGACAGCCCCAATCAAAGTCATCAAACGCAAATAAGCCAAACGCGGACTGTCTTGTACGACCTCAAACCCCAACGCACACTGGAGTATGCCTTCCAGCGAGGGAAGCACGCGAGGATCAGTAAAGTCAATTGCAAGTTCGAGAAGAGTTCCCTCCTCAACTGAACGATGCTCTCTTTTTGATCAAACGCCCCCCGTGTATCCCGGAACCCACGGGTATATGAAGTGGAAGACCTATATGTCCAACCATCCTACATGTCCAACCATCCTACATGTCCAACCATTGGAACAGACCTTTCACGAGAAGGAATTACCTTCCGTGGTGAAATCAACCGTGGACTACTATACCGCATCCTAAAAACCGAACGACGATAGAGTAAAACAGTGAACGCCGTAAAATGGCAAGGCTGAGAGAGTTCGTTCCATTCTTGATTCTCGGCAGGTCAGGTGAAACGGATATAAAGCACAGGTCCAGCCCAGTTGAGTTCAGTCCACCCTCAAACATGGAAAAAGGGCGAATGACGCTGGAACTCCAAACACAAAAAGTGGGTGTTGTGATCACTCTCTTAGCCCAGTCGGTGGTGTGTTTTACAACGTGGCGATTCTCATTTGTCTTCTCAGCTAGCCAAAAACGACGAACTCTCCGACTGTGACAGCAGGTCAGGTGACGCCCACGATCCTATCAATCGCCACTACGACACTGTCACCGGGCCCCACCGGATACAGGCGCTCCCAACCTCTCAATCTAAGCCACAGTAGGTCATGACTCGACCTAATCCGGTACGACCGACTAGGATCAACCTTAACGTCTTGTGGGCTCGTACATTGTACCTGTTTTACACGAGCGTGCTACCATACCAAAGGATGAAAATCCAGCTAGGGATCCCCGGTGGTTATATCCCTTCACCTGCCGCATCGCGGGTGCGACGGGGTCAGGCTAAATGCATTTCGTTCAGAAGCTCGTTCAACACGCCGACAACATGATTTTACCCCCCCCATCACCTGGGTCGTGTGGTATTATGGAAAAGAGCAGGCGGCGTCAGCGACGATGATCAACGTAACCTTCTTGGAAGGGCTGCCTATCATGGACGGCTTGGAGCCAGACCTTGGTCAACGTCGATGTCGGAAAAGGATACTGGGATGAACCAGCTCTTTACCGACGGCTCTGTTAGTAAAAACAAAGCGCATGGGAAGATCAATTTGAGTGCCCACTGCCTGGTGGTGTTTAAAAATCCGAGACACCACACAACTGTTGCACCTAGCGAAACAAGTGTACTTCGGACGCACGCAATAGAAACCTTTGAAGATCCAATGACCCTCAGTACGGGTATATGCTCATCGATCTGAAGCAAGTCACCCGCTTCCATCTCCGACTGCGTACCTAGATCTTTCCCGGGGAGCCGGACCACGTGTAAGTACAGAAAGGCTGAACTCACCACAGCGGCTCCTCCAGCTTGGGTATGTGATGTAATGGAGGAAATTTAAATATATAACACACTATCTTTGTTGATTTTTTTCTGTATTGATATCAGGATGCCTACGTGTAAAAAGAACACAAATGGAGGGGTTGCGGGTTCCACCTTCAGAGGCTTGTAATTGTTGTCTCGAGTACGAAAGCACGCACCTACACTACGAGTACTGAAGACCAAATCCAGAGTTGGTCTGGAACATTGCACGTGGTGCGGACTCCGAACTTGTACGCTATCTGTGTGAGATCGGACACGTCTTGAAATGCAACGTTCCACTGATTTACGCTCAGAATACCAAGTTGCAGCTGCATAAGGCAGGTCCCTGATGAGAAAGAAGTCTCTCAAGCCAAGAAGAAAAGTTTTTACAGAAATGTAGGTTTCTCGGTGCCATCTCATCTCCGTTGGCCGCTTCTAGACCCCGAGCAGGGTGAATTTTTTGACTCGTTTGTGGAGCATGCGACAAAATGGTTCTGGTCGAATCACGTTTCCTCCGAACTCTGCCATCTCCGTAACCGATCCCACAAAACGTGAAAACGTTGAACTCACTGGATGAGGAATGCGCCAGATTTTACAACGCTAGAATTTAAGCGAGAGTGAGAAAGTACAATAGTTCAATCATGGGCTTCAGCTGTACATCAATTTCATAGGACAAAACAAGCGACCTTCGACTGTGCCAGCCCCACCATCGGCCTCACGGGTCGTAACTGCACCACAGCCGCCGATACAATGCGTACCAGCATCAGACCCGCAGCATCCCAGATGAGTGGTTCATTGCTGGAACGGCTGTAGACAATCCTGAGACGATAAACCCCCCAAGGATTGTACATGGGTTCAAAGATATGCACGTCCCACAAGAAATGGTGGTTAATCGCCAGCATGGAAGTTGAATTCAGGAGCAGCAAACACCCATCACGCCGTCATCTGTTACCTCACAATCGCTAGTAATAGGTCAGCCAAGCTGTTCCCGGACAACACCATAGCGCATTATACATATCTTTGGACGAGTGCAATATGACCTGGTGGATATCCAGTACCCGTATACGTGGCACCATGTGCAAGACAGCACGGCGTGGTATGAAGTCCTGTGCGAGAGCAATACCTTCACACTGGCTGAAACTCAGTACCACATCCCATCACATTCATGTCGGCCCTGCCTGGTTTGACGGAGAAGCGACCGAGAGCCCGTAACCAGGTCAATAGGACGAGACCTTTTCGGTTCATCAATGAGGTGAAGATGACGTACAACGAACACAATCAAAAGTTCCAGTTGATACTGGGAAGTAGTCTGAGCTTTAGCGTGAACCCGATGTTGCAGGATCTGTTGGGATTGTGGTTCCCGAACTAGGTCGGCCGTGCCTTCGAGCAGACAACATCCATGATGCGGAGTTATACGGCCTCTACATCTATCCATACGTGATTATCTTGCAAACACCGTCTGTCCGGTGAAAGGCAAATACGTAGATCTAGCCACGCAGATCTTTAGCCACGTGCTTTATCTATCCTTCAGACAGACTGACATCTACACCATCAATACCGATATCGTGGACGACACTGGACTCAAACGTGGGAAAATGGTGTTGACATTTCATTTTCGACATGTCCAATCGCCGAACTTTGCATGATGAAGATGGACCAGTGCGATACACAGAGCTATATGGACTATTAATTAAATCAATCAAGCCAGATGTGTCATGCCGACTGTGTTTAGCAACACGCGAATTCAACGGTCCCATGAATTCTGGACGTTCTCGGGTCAAATGTGCATAAGACCCTAACCTTCGATTAAGCGACTATCTACCGAAGAGAAAAGACATCTGTAGGTAACATGCCATTCATCCACGCAGAGCTGTGCACCACTACCAACAGTGAATTTTATTTGTGGACAATACCGACTACCAAGACCAGCGCCGATGATGGGTTATGGGTAGAACATCTGCCTCTCGCCATCACCAACTCTGATAGAGTGTACATGAATTTAGCCCACATCTACCTGCACGTGATGACCAAAATCGTCAATGGGGACGTCACAACTCCCGAGGTTAAATCAGTAAATGTCTAGCTCCACTCCCTGTTACTCTCAGCGACAAACTCTTGCCTGGAACTGTCCTACCTACATTCAAGCGTTGTTGTCGTACGACCCAGAAGCCATAAAGACTCATTTGACGAGGCCCATGTTCGTTAATTCAGTTAGAATCAAAGCAAACGGGTTAACGAAATCGGCGGTATATTATTGTAGTCAATCCGTTTTGTCCGAATCCGCGTTGGAATTCTGTTATTTATGAACCAAGATTTCGGAGTGCCAAGTGTGAAAATGCTCGATCTTGAACTAAAATGTAGGATTCCAAATTTAACCTAGGTGTATCAGCCAGTCAATCATCGGGTAGGGAAAATAGCCAACCAGTGGCCTAGGATGAACTCGAATGCAGCCTATCAGCACGTCAGGAAACAAAACAATGAAAGAGCTGTGCAGCGAAGTACAGAGCCAATGAAATCGTCCCACATGTCAAATACATGCGTTGGTCTATTTGAAGAGCGGGCTTTCTAACTCAAACATTTGACGAGTAAGGATAATGGTCAACTCTATCTTGTGCGAAGGGCGGGATGAGAAAACACTAGAGAGCGAGGAGCGCGTAGAGGAACAGTTTAACTACAAGATAAAGCCCTGGAAGACGATGAAATAATCTTCAGATGTGATCGTGATAGAAAGAAGTCGAAATGGTGCGAGACAGATGATGGGAGTCTATAATCTTGAAAGCGTGAGAGAGACACCAGACCACCACCACCATCCCCTGAGTACCGGTACCACTCGACATCAGCCGGTTGGTGCCTCCAAAGGATTCTACCCAACCTGTGAGTTAAAACTTCTCACTCAGCAAAATCGTCGTTTATTATGATGTTGTTGTGGTTTAAAAACGTTACCACGACACTATTTTCCATTACACATTGGGACCCAATATGCACTCCCTGCGCTTACTCTACTACTCCCTAAGTTCCCATGCATGTGTCACCGGAACTGCTCATGACATTGTATACAAAGAGAGCTCATCTTATAAGTGTGCAGGTATGCGCCTGGTCTCGAGCGCGCATCCGAAATTGCGCTTTCTATGCTACTTCCCGGCCATCAACGGTCTATCTCTCACGAGATTAAGACGAGCGTTAAGGGTATTCACAGCGTACAGTAAGCGACATGTTGTAAAACCTGTTATAAACAGTGCAACAAAAGTAAGTTCCCCTCAAAGCGTTGTTTGGTATGTCCCAAGATATTTGCCCGATCGCGATGACATTTTGCACACACTATCCCAGTAATCAAGCCGACACGGTGTATCAAGAATTTTCCTGTAGGTGCAGTTGTGCTCTAATGAGCATGCGCAGAATGAAACTCGGTCAGATTTTGAAAATTACACAAATAGATTCAACCAAAATTTTCAGTGACAAATGTTCATTTCATCACACATTCAAAATGTTCACTGGGTATCTTGACGGCCAGTAATCGTTAAAATCGCGTGTAACCACCATGACACTGTATCACATTCCGACAACGAGCTCGCATCGTGTTGATGAGGCGTGTGATCCGATTTTGCGGGATGGCTAACCACTCCTCCTGAAGCAGGCGTCTCACATCATCAAGATCTGACTCCATCCCAACTCGACGATAGACCGCTTGCTTCAACTGATCCCACAGATGTTCGATGGGATTGAGATCCGGAGAACTGGCGGGCCGCTGCATCCGCTCAACGCATTCAGTTTGGAAGAAGTCATTTACAACCCTTGCCCGATGTGGACGGGCATTGTCGTCCATAAAGACAAATCCATCACCGACGGCGCCTGCGAGGGCAAAACCTGAGGACGGAGAACTTCAGCAACGTAGCGGTTGGCGTTCAAGTTTCTCTCAATACGCACCATATCGGTTTTACCTGTGGTACTTATGCCTGCCAACACCATTATGCTGCTACCACCGAAGGCCGTTATGAACTCCACGCAGCACTCTGCATGCTCTTCACCATGCCGACGCCACACACGCCTCCTACCGTCTACATGGCGGAGACAGACACGCGTTTCGTCACTGAAAAGAGCATTGGCCCATTGTTGTCTAGTCCATCGAACATGATTTGTTGCCCACCGCAGACGCGCTATCTTATGACAGCGAAGCAACAAGGCTTTCTTAACCATGCGCCTAGCACGTAATCCGACGGCTTTCAGGCGTCTCTTAACTGTTTGAGCACTCAATCTCCGAGCCCCGGCACCAACATCTGCTCGAATCTGATCTCGGACTTCTGGTGCTGAAATTGAAAATCGGAGTTAATTGAACTGAGGAACGAGTTGAATCCGCGCCACATTCGACAATGATTTAGCTTTGTCATCGCGCATTTATCATACTGATTACAGGTATGAGATTTTTCAGCGGAAACAATGATTTTAGCGTTTCTGTTCCAAAATTCAGTTTCATGTGTCGTGGTGGTTACACGCGATTTTAACGATTACTGGCCGTCGAGATACCCAGTGAACATGTTGAAAGTGTGATGAAATGAACATTTGCCATTGAAAAATCTGGTTGAATCTGTTTGTGTAATTTTCAAAATCTGACAGAGTTTCAGTTTGCGCATGCACAACTGCATCTACAGGATAATCCTTGATACATCGTGTGCAAAATTTCATCGCGATCGGGCAAATATCTTGGAACATATAAGACAACGCTTTTGGGGGGGAACTTACTTTTGTTGCACTGTTCATATGCTTCATTTGACCATGATAGCCAGCTGTGTCAGGATGGACGAATAGTCTAAGGCGCCACTCTGAAGTCGGAGTATGGACATACCGGACAGCACATGCGGATGTGCGTTCGAATGCCACTCTTGACAGTCACCATTTTACTTATCACACTAACAAAATCCACTTTTACTGAAAGTTATTTTGACAAAGAATTTTATTTTTCAGATGCCATTTTTCGTTACCGATGATATCATTTCAACGGTTCAAGCAAACATATTTATATTGTTACCAGTTTGCCTACAGGTATTCTCTGGTAATTATGTTTTCATATTCACGAGACATTCCGTGCAGACTGGAGTTTGAGAGACACGGTCCGGTTACATGTAAGACGAATGCAATCGATAATCACGTCTCATAGATTATCTGGGTAAATGCCATATCTCTCACCGCTATCATTTGACCAATTAGTCTCCCCAAGCGCGGTACGTGTGATGTAGGCCTTGGAAAAGGTAAGGCAGTGAGGGCATATAGTTGAGATATCGATATTATATGTCGGTGTTTGCTCAACCTGATCTCAGTCCATTAATGTATAAATCTGCTAGGCCAGGGGCGAGGAGGGTAGAATGAGGTGGTGTGTAGAAATCTATTCTTGCCCCTTCAGGGCCAAGCACCTACGATGTCTCTGCCTGGAATACCGCACTGGGTCCTTATTTCGTGCTCTGTGCATTATTCAAGACAACATGTCGAACCCCGGGCTCTAAGGTTACGACCAATCGAAATTTCATTATTTTACAACCACCTCAAATTTACTTCGCAATTATGGATTACTCACATGCGCAGGAGTTTGAGTAGTCACGAGCCAAACTAAGGAAGCGTCTCCATTAATCGTGTTTTCTTCAATCGCGAATTTTCTTTGGTTTTCTCGATAGGATCGGGAATTCATCGAGAGAATGTCGAGAAAATAAAATGGGAAAACACAAATGGTTTTCAAAATTCTCGATTGAATTTCTCGGTATCGGTTTTTATTCGTTCTTTTTGACCCATCGAGACGAATCGATCGAGAGAATGTCGAGAAATTTAGATCGAGATCACGTCGAGTGAATATCGCGAAACCATCGAGAGGAGAATAAATACAATGACGTCACTATCAGGCTAACACCTGTTTACGCCGCTGTGCGTGATTGCGCTATAAAGTATAGGCCAGGATAAAATTGAATCATTGAAGGCGCTTTCACAATGAAAGACAAAACTATTATGTCCGTTGTTATTTTAAAGAACTAAGTAAGAGTAGAATATCACATCTTCATTGGCAACGATCTATTAGTTTACAAAATTAATCAACGTAAACAGATCAGTTCGGATTAGCTTGAAGTTGAACATCTGAATACACCGTACGACCCATGGGTATAGCAGTATTTACAGTAATACGGTACTTTAAACCACATGTTATCGCCGGCAGTTTAGCTTTTATATTTATAGGAAATAATCAACAATTAAATCATTTTTACGTCTGTAATTTACAACAGTTAGTCAGGCAGAAAGGACAAAGAGTGTTAAGTTTACAGTGAAAGTCCAATTTTGCCGACATTAAATGATTAGTATCTGGACTTTTCTGATCTTCCGCGAAGGAATAATAATGCGTACTCCATACATGTCATAAGGAATAAACACATACCGTTACATGACATTTGACGACGGACTGACTGGTCTATAGTTCAAAAGAAAGTTTACGGCATTTGCCCGACAACATGGAGAATTGCGACTTCTCTTTCTTCTTCACAGTTATCGTGTACGCTATCATTATAAACTGAATTGCCTCATTGACTCTTTCCTACGCCACTATTTCGAGAATTTGACATACAAACGCAACTTGACTGGTTGGGACACAATAATTATAAACTTTACTGCTGATCGTTCACGCTAAACGAGGCTTCCGAGCGGTAGCTTGGTTCCCTAGCTTACTTGTATAGGTAAGCAATGTGAGTAGTATACAGCGCGTAAATTGATAGAATAGCGCCTCACTGCGCATGCGCAGAACCTTTGGTGACGTCACAATTGGGCGTGTGCGCATGCGTGTGTGTGTGTGTGGATGGTGGGTGCTGGGTACAAGATTGCGGCGTGTGGATGGTGGGTGCTGGGTACAAGATGGCGGCCTGTGGATGGTGGGTGCTGGGTACAAGATGGCGGCCGTGTGGATGGTGGGTGCTGGGTACAAGATGGCGGCGTGTGTGGATGGTGGGTGCTGGGTACAAGATGGCGGCGTGTGGATGGTGGGTGCTGGGTACAAGATGGCGGCGTGTGGATGGTGGGTGCTGGGTACAAAATGGCGGCGTGTGGATGGTGGGTGCTGGGTACAAGATGGCGGCGTGTGTGGATGGTGGGTGCTGGGTACAAGATGGCGGCGTGTGTGGATGGTGGGTGCTGGGTACAAGATGGCGGCGTGTGGATGGTGGGTGCTGGGTACAAGATGGCGGCGTGTGTGGATGGTGGGTGCTGGGTACAAGATGGCGGCCTGTGTGGATGGTGGGTGCTGGGTACAAGATGGCGGCGTGTGGATGGTGGGTGCTGGGTACAAGATGGCGGCGTGTGTGGATGGTGGGTGCTGGGTACAAGATGGCGGATTGTAGAAAAACGTATAAAAGGAGTCGATTTTTAGGGTAGGGGTGTATTCATTGCACTACCTTTGCGTAGCACTGTGACTTACCTGACCTGACCAGCCTCCCAGCCTGTCTACCTGCCTGCCTGCCTGCTTCACCTCTAGTCTGCTTCACCTCTAGCCAGTCATCCAGCCTGCTTGCCTGTTTTGTATCAGCTGTGGAGAACCATTTACTTTTTTTGATTTTACCAGTGCAAATTCAACAGACTATTACGCCGTATTAGTTCCTCATCGGCCTGAACCCACAGTCATGGAGGCAGCCCAGCTAGCGAAGTTTCGAAAGTACCGTTTTCGCCTCATTGATGAAATACAGCATGTGGCTGAACTATGTGATTTCCTTATGCAGGAACACATACTCGTGAAAGAGGGTGTGGAAAATATCATGGCGGAGAAAACCCCTTCAGCACAAAACAGAGCTCTCATCGACTGTTTACTGCGCCGTGGTCCTTATGCATTTCTAGTCTTGGTGGCGGGGATGAAGATCACGGGAAATGACGAACTAGCAGATGTACTTGAAGCCGACGACGTTATACAAGATGATGATATCTTAGTTATGGATACCACCGAAGAGCGTACAGCTAGCAAACGTACGCACACTACCCCAGAGAGTACACCTACCAAACGCGCTGGACGACCCAAACGCCCTCGACTAACACCGTTAGAAATACCTGAGTCAGTGGTTGAGCAGCCAGTAATACCCCAGCAAGTGCCTGTGAAACAGGAGGTAGAACTTCCTATGTCTGTCCAGGAGATCAATAACCTCATCCAGCAAGCCTACCAGGCAGCCCACACGGACATTTGGGAGCTCTTACCCTATTTAACTGTGAGTGTGAAAGACGAAGAAGTGCATTTTAATGCAGCGGGCTTTAACGACAGACCCGGTAAGCATATTGCCTTGACCTTAGACACCTGGCAAAAACTGGAGACCCTTGATTACGCCATCGATGCGGTTATTCGCGACCAGGGGAGTGACGAAGCGAAATTTCATGTGGGTGACGACATCTTTGTGAGCTGTGCTTATTTCAACGATCAGCTCCTCGTGCATATCCGTAAATGGCGAAGGCGGTTAGATACGCAAGAGCTTGTTGCTTGTCCTCATGGTGTCACTTTGAAATTAACGGCGTGGCGGAAGTTGCAGAGTCTCGCATGTACAATTCGTCAAGCTCTGACCTACCAGGTGTCTCACTATATTTATCAGAAGTACATCGACACAGTCCTGGATCTCATCAGACCTCAAATTCCACAGGACACTAGTGTACCCTCATACGCACTGATCACTGAAGCACTACAGACCGTGACGGAGACGCAAATTGCCCTGGGAGTGGAAGCGGCCTGCCCTCCCAAAATTCCACGTGAAGAGATTATTACGTACATTTACGTGCACCAGGGACGAAAAGATGATGATGAATTCAAACAAGTCTTGTTGGCGAACTATTGAACAATCAGAACAAGTGTTGAAAAACATTTACCATACACATTCATTGAAGTGGCTTGAGAGCGTATAATTGTATTAAAAAATTCAGAGTTTTTTTACTGTTAATTGTATTAAAAAATTCAATACTCAGATATAATTGTATTAAAATTCAATACCCTTGTGAATACGTTCATTCTATTTGTGTTAATAAAAATAGTAGAAAATTAAAAAAATGCTTAGTGTTCATTCTTTTTTTAATTTTTTTGAAATTATTGAAAAAAATAAAAATTGAAATTATTTCAACCCCACACACAGTCCATTAGATGCCCCTTCATGAATGCTTCACATTGATACCTCACTCCATCCCATCGGTCCACTAGGGGCTCTCCTAGCTCCAAAAAGGCTATTTTCATACCCTTCGGCCACCGCGCATGCGCAGAATCACCCTAATTCAACCCAACACCCAGTCCATCAGATGCCCCTTCACCTAAGCTTCAATTTGATACCTCACTCGACCCACTACCTCCAAAAAAAAAAAAAAAAAAATGCGCATGCGCATCCGAAAAGGGTATGAAAATAAAGTTACTCTCGTGCAATCAACACCTAGCCCATTAGATGCCCCTTCATGAATGCTTCACATTGATACCTCACTCGACCCCATTGGACCATTAGGGGCTCTCCTAGCTCCAAAAAGGTTTGTTATTTTCATACCCTTTTCGGATATGAACATTCATTTTTTTATTTTTTTATTTTTTTTTTTGGAGGTAGTGAGTCGAGTGAGGTATCAAATTGAAGCTTACGTGAAATGCTTCACATTGATACCTCACTCGACCCCATTGGACCATTAGGGGCTCCCCTAGCTCCAACAAGGCATACCCTTTTCGGATGCGCATGCGCATTTTTTTTTATTTTTTTATTTTTTTTTTTTTGGAGGTAGTGGGTCGAGTGAGGTATCAAATTGAAGCTTACGTGAAGGGGCATCTGATGGACTGGGTGTGGGGTTGAATTAGGGTGATTCTGCGCATGCGCGGTGGCCGAAGGATTTTTATTTTTTTCAAAAAAATTAAAAAAAATTTAAAAAAATTTTTTTCTTTGGGGAAAGGATGATGGGGGCTGATGTTAATTTTTTTGTGCTTTTGATAGAAGTTTCCTCTTCCGGAAAGATGGGGTGGCCCTGAAAAGGGCCTTTGAAAGTGTTACGACACTTATGCGCGGTAGATTCTTTTTATTCCACCCACATGCTTCCTGCAGATTGGACACTTGATTTTTAAATGTTGTTCGCCTGCGTCGTGGCAGCGGCACATGTCTCCTACACACGTCATCGTGACCCAACAATCTTTACAGATACACAAATGGCCACACGGCAATACAGCGTACTGGCTCTCTTCATCTGTACAGACACTACATCGTGTTTTTTTTCTTCTTTATGTCGTTCTTTGTTCTGTCTGGAAATCTCCGCCTCCATGACATTCATGTCTTCCCGCATGGCGTTAATCCGTTCGTTGAGGCGGGTTACCTCGGCTTCGCCCCAAGAGCATGGTTGTGGTGGTGTTTCTGCAGCCGAAGTCGTTATACTGAGAGTTTCGGCAGGCGACGTTGTTGCAATTCTATTGCTATTTAACCATGCACGGTCTTCAGCCGAAGTCGTCATACTGGGAGTTTCGGCAGGCAACGTCGTTGTTGTTGTTGTTGTTGCAGGTGTATGGCTATTTAACCATGCAAGGTCTTGTCCGTTTTCCCCATCAGTTATATCATCGTCCGTTTCTTCTTCTTCTATGGTCAACATCCTGCTAATTTCTTCGTCTTGTTGTTGACTTAGCCTTTGCAACCGTCCATCTTCTTCTGCTATTACATCTCGCCGGAGTTGTTCCAGTTCTCCTGTACTTTGTCTGATCATGGCTTCGTGTTCAATTTCCCGCTGAAAGCTTGTAATTATGGTTATTCCACCATTATCGTCACTGCTAATCATCTCTCTGTGTTCTGTAGCAGCATTTCTAGGATCTCTAGGGGGGTGGTGAGTGAACAGTGGTCGTCTTCTTGTAGCCATGATTGAATTTGTGAATAAATGACAACAGACTACACGTTATTTATAGTCTAGACGGCTTGTGGATGGTGGGTGCT
>JAVTVY010012480.1:0-51349 GCA_036873755.1 Hanleya hanleyi
ATGTTTCGAGGAACCTTCACAAACCACTCGTTTGGAATTTGATTATTCGAGAAGCGTCTGGGTTCGAGTAAAGGGCTTCTTAATTCGGACCCTTGGCTCCATGTCCAAATAATTGTTAAACGGGCCGTTAAGGATACTGAGCTCCCCCTGCAGACACTTTTACACACCATCTAGAATTTACCTTTATACAGCTAAAAGTATGCCTTATAGCTATGGATGTTTTTAAAAATAATTTAAAAAATGAGCCTTCCTTTTCAAATCGCAAGTCTCAAAGAAGTATTCGACTTATCGTAACTTACATCACCATTTCTTGTAGAAGACAACTCCAACAGGAAATCTGTGTCTCAGTTTTGTCAATTTTGGTCTAGTTCTCATTCTGTTGACATTTAATTCAACTTCAAAGTTCAAAATAGTGAGTTGGTAAATTTTGTAAAGAAATATTCCATTAAATGTCAATAGAATGAGAACTAGACCAAACTTGATAAAACTGAGACACGCATTTCCTGTTGAAGTTGCCTTTTACAGGAAATGATGAAGTAAGTTATGATAAGTTGAATACTTTTTTGAAAATAGCATTTAAAAATTTTAAATTATGTTTTTTTAAATCCAAAAATCTTGACAACCAACAGGTTTACACTGAACAAGTTTGTATGTTTGGAATCCTTAAGAAATGTGCTTTTAAAAGATATATACATTGCCTGATAGCTATGAAGCGTACATTTAGCTGTATATAGACAATTTCTAGAGGGTGTGTAAAAGTGTGTGCAGGAGGGCTCAGTACCTATGAATCCCATTCACTCATGTCCAAATAGTCAGAGTGCCCAAGTGTTTTCTGTAGTTAGTAACCATGCAGTTATGTAGTTTTTATTTCGAAACATGGGGGAGCGAAATAACCAATAAGAATGTACATTATATCAATCTGTCAGATTCAAATCTGTGAGCTCTTTATCCTTAACTATCAAAATTCTTTTTTTAATATAAAAAAAATATGTTTTGGTAAAAATGCTTTGCCGGTAAGATCTGTTAACGGTGATGCAATGGTAGAATAATTCGGCACATATCGCTGGTAATACCCAGCGAGTCCCAAAAAGGAACGTAACTCTTTCTTGGTCTGAGGACGGGAAGCTAATCTTATCCGCTGTATTTTTTCCTCAAGGGTGCTAAGAATACACTGTCCTAACAAATGTCCTACATACTCTAACTTGTTGTACCCAAAATAACATTTGGAAGGTTTGACTGTGAGTTTGGCTTCCTTAATACGTAAGAATGTCTTGCGCAATCGCGCGAGATGCTCCTCCCACGTCTCCGTATGAACAAGAACATCGTTCACAAAGCTATCAACATCCGTCATATCGTGCAACAGTTTTCGCATCATACGGTTATAGATAGATAGATTTATTTGCACACTTATGCCACGAGGGCTAAAGGCAATACAAACACAAACATACATGGCTATACATGTACAATGCTAAATTATAGGCCTTAATGGCACGCTAATCTATATACAGACAGAGAATAAATAAGACAAAATACAAATAAAATAATAACCCACACTAATAGAGGACAGTTACATGTACCCTCTCAGATATATGAACTTCCGGCGTTAACTAGGCCAAAGGGCATGCGCGTAAATCTGGATAGACCAAACGGAGTGTAAAAAGCGGTAAGGTCTTTAGCCTGTTCAGTTAAAGGGATTTGCCAATAACCCTTTACAAAAATCTAGTTTCGACAAAAATTTGCACTTCGTAACCTTGGCGAACATTTCCTCGGAATTAGACATCGGCTCGGCGTCGAACACTGTAGTATTGTTCAGCCACCGGAAGTCAATTACAGGCCTCAATGTTATATCTGTTTTCTTCACCATAAGCAAAGGCGACCTGTAAGGAGAATTTGCAGGCTCAATAATCCCCATATCGACCATTTCCTGAACTTCTGTTTTTACCGTGTCCAGCAAACTATGCGGAACAGCGTACGGTCTTACCCAGGTTGGCTCTTCTGACGTAAGTACAATATCGTGCTCCGCCAATGTCGTCAGTCCGGGTTTGTGCGAAAAGATATGGCGATACTCGCGAATCAGAGCGCGCAACTCAACTGCTTGCCCTTCCAACAAATCCTCGCGAACATTAACATCCAAATAAGTTTCGGCTTTTGCCGAAGGATCGTCACTGAGCAACGTTTCATAACCGAACTCTTCAGACTCGCTAGGATCTTGATCGATCGCTGCTACGAGCCCCATAGTGACGATTTTGTCACGTTCAACGTAATGCTTGAGCATGTTGACATGGAAGATTTTCTTTTTCTTCCCCATTTCAATGCGATAATCGTTAGTTCCAATCTTTTCAAAGACTGAATACGGCCCTTTCCAGTGCATTAATAATTTATTGGTATGACTGGTTAGCAAAACGAGGACCAGATTATCGGGACTCAGTGTACGTTCCCTAGCTTTCTTGTCATAGTTCCGCTTGTAACGGGTTTGTGCAGCGGCCAAATTCACTTTGGCTAACTGCATGCTATTTTTCAGCCTGTTGCACAAATCAACCACATACTCATATGTCGTTCGGACTTTTTCGTCATCGACCTCTTTGGTCCAGAGCTCACGCAGGAAAGACAGTGGTCCGCGTACGCTGCGACCATACAGTAATTCAAACGGGGGAAATTGCAGTTCGATGTACCGATCCCAATCCGCAGGGCGTTCCACGCACAGCTTTTTGAGCATCCCGTTGAGTGTACCATTAAAGCGCTTAACTAATCCGTTACACATATCGGTACGGCGTTGTTCTAAGCTGATCTATAGAGAGTAATCGACAAAATTCCGTCATCATATCGGAAGTAAAATTACTTCCATTGTCGGTGAGAATTTCTTGGGGTATTCCTACTCGCGCAAATATAAACCAGAGTGCTTATGCTACTCTCGCTGGTAGAGCTACAGCTTCGGGATAGCACGTCGCATAATCCACAACTGTAAGAATATATTTCCACGTTCGGTTCGAGGCGTAATTGGTCCTACGATATCTGCGGCTACTCTACAGAAAGGCGTGTCAATTAGTGGCATTTTCTCCACTAGGACTTTGGAAACTTTCTCCTTTGTCTGATGTCACTCCAGGCCAATAAAAATTACTCAGTACACGACCAGGAGTCTTCCGAGACCCAAGATGACCAGCCATAACGGCGTCGTGTCCTAGTTTTAATTCTACTTGTCGTAAATCGGTCGGTACCACTAACTGCTTCAGTTCGGGCGAGTCCGGAGATCTAGCATACAAACCATACAGAATCCCATTTTTATACCCGAAGCGTTCCGTACCCGCTCCAATCGGTTCGGCGTAACCGTGAAGTTTCTTCAGCGTAATGTCTTCATGTTGTTTTGCAATAACACTCTCACGAGTCCTGTTTGGTATTTCTATTTTTGGCACCTTAAGGGGTTGCAAAAGTTTCCTCTCCTTAACTGTCTGACTGCGCGTTTGCACCGCATTACCAACTTCCAACCGGCGTTCTGCTTGGACATCGGTTGTATTTACAACCTCGGACGCATCACGTATTTCGAGACTTACTGCGTTCTCATTGGTCTCAAAATGTCTGTCGAGGTTCACTAATGCACCTGGTACATTACCTATAATCAAATCACAGATTGGATTGGTCATGCACAGGGCTTCAACTTCAACGGCGCCGTTCGTACAGCTCGGTCAATCATGACATATCTTTTAGGTACGCCCAACAGTCGTCTCTCGTCAACCAAACTACGTCTAACAACTACTCCACTGCAACCAGTATCACGCGTGCTTTCCGGCTATCGACATACTCGTCTTCAACATGCAGACCGGATAATTCGAGTTCGGAATTTGGACATGAACTACTTGGTATAGGAATATTGCAACCACATTCTAGAGGTGCTGTGACGTCAGTCATTGAACAGTTGTGTGTGGTTTTGCGGTCCGCCACGTCAACACCACAAAATGCAGTGTATGTACTTTTACCATAACTCGCGCTTGTGCGTTTCTTACACGATTTCGCGAGGTGACCAATTTCGTAGCATCGATAATAAGTTATTTGTCCGTCCGTGCGTCTGCCGTCATGTACAGTTTTGTCAACAGTAGTTACATTAGTCTGCAGATCGCGTTTTTGGTTCTGAACAATTTTCGAACTCTAGTGAGCGATGCTTGGTCGATTAAGCTGTACCCAATTACGCACCTCCATGCATGTTTCCGCCACCTTCACTGTGTCTGTAATGGTCCTTGGCGTGCGCTCGCGAATAAAGACCGCAAGATTCCTAGGAATGTTAACGACAAACTGTTCTTTCAAAAATAGTTGGTGCAAGCTTTCATACTCTTCAGGGGTTCCGGATAACTCGACTCATCTATCTAAGTAAGTTCCCAATCTAAACGCAAATTGGACAGGGGTTTCATTGGATTCTGGTTTAGTGGGGAAAAATTCTTTCTGAATCCATCTTCAGTTAACTGAAACCGCTTAAACAAAGCTTGCTTTAATTGCGCATAATCGTTAGCCTCTTCGGGAGACAAGCGCACGTAAACACCAAGAGCTTTTCCTGTGAGAAGGGCGCTCAAATAAACTGCTCTATCTTCGGCCTTCCACTTCTGTGTTTCCACGTAACACTCGAAACGCTCAATGTAAGAATCTAACTGATCTTTTCTCTCGTCAAAAACTGGTAATTTTGGCCGAAACTCTACAACATTACGAACATTTTCGATGGGACGCTGTTCTGCTTTAACTTGGACCGCTGCCCGTTTTTCGAGGATTTCAAGCTCCATCTGTTTAATATCGCGTTCGTAAGCACGTTTTTCTCGTTCTCTTTCTTGTTTCTCTATCTCTGCCACATGCGCCCGTTTTCGTTCTTCTTCAATGAACAATCTTAGCTCTGTTCATGGCCATGCCGTTCACACGCACAAAGACGAGATTTGGACAAATAATAAAGCAGTACAAAACAATAGTTTGAGCAAAATAAACGCGCGCCAAACACGCCACGTTACACATACGCCGTGACATAAAAGACGCTCAACAATCACCCCACGGGTCAATTGATTACGCAAGGCCAAAGCAACCACAAAAGAAGAGAGAGAGAGAGAGAGAAAAAAAAAATCGCTGGTCTAACAAACCAGCCGCTTAATCTTCTAGGCCAACTCGTGACCAAATCACAATAGGGATCGTAGCCCCCCCCCCCTCGAATTGTGGCTTACTGTACCGGAAGACCCCCACTATATATCCCTCACTTACAGTATTCCCATGACTGGACATCTATCCCGTTCCAAATGACACAAATACCCCGATTAACCCTTGGGCAAATTGATTGATTAATTTTGATTGAGGCAATTGAGCTCGATTGGGCCGTATGAGGGGTCATAGTGAAGCTCTCGTGGGTCGGATTGGACTGGTGTGTAGTTTCATCATTTTGCGCATGTGTATTCTGGCCGTAGTATAAAAAGTGTGCATTTTGGAGGTGCGAAGATGACTGTTTGAGCGATGGAGGGGGTATATCTCATCCAAATATAGTGTGTAGGTTCTTATTTTGAAGCTCCCGTGATGTAGACCACGACTTGAGGTATGTCCATGTCATCTGTAACGTCATTGGTGACGTCATCAGTAGGAACAGTAGCGAAGGCGGGCATTTTTGGGGTGGACAGGGACGTCTTTGACCGGTGGTGGGACCATTTTTGGTCCTAATTGGCCGGGCAGGGTGCCAAATTGAAGCCCTCGCTGTGTAGACCACGACTTGGCGGATGTCCTCGTCATCTGTGACATCATTGGTGACGTCATCAGTAGGAGTAGCAACGAAGGCGGGCATTTTGGGGGTCTACAGGGACGTTTGACCGATAGAGGGACCATTCTTGGTCCTAATAGGCCGTACAGGTTGTGAAATTGAAGCCCTCGGTGTGTAGATCACGACTTGACGGATGTCCACGTCATCTCTGACGTACTTGGTGACGTCATTAGTACGAAGCCAAAGTGGGTCAAAGAAGCCATTTTTGGGAGTGTGCGGTCGAAATGGACCGTGTGGGGTGTCATAGTTTAGCTCTCTGCATGAAGACGACGACTGGTATGGTTTTTGTTGGAAGTCGCACCATGCTACACATGCGCAGTTTGTCAGTAGTAACCGATGCGGACATTTTGGGCATGGGCAATGACATGTTTGGGTAAGCCAGGGGCCATCCGTGGTTCAAATGGACCAGTTGGGGTATTTCGTGGGGTAGAGTCAGACTGGGATGTTTCTTATTGGAAGTCGCGTCAATTTGCGCATGAGCAGTTGGGATGTAATATAGAAAGATGGCAGTTGAATGAACGTTTTGGGATAGAGATGGACCATATCCGCATGGGACATGTGGAGTCTTATTTTGAAGCTTTCTTGAGGTACGGTCGGATTGGACTGCTTTGTAGTCCGTTTTCATCATTCTGCACATGCGCAGTGGTGTAGAAAGCGGGCATTTGAGGTGGGGTTTCATGGTTCAAATATACCATGTGGGGTAGCTCTTGTGGTGTAGAATACGACTTCAGGGATGCCCACGTCATCTGTGACGTCCTTGCTGACGTCATCAGTAGTAGAGAAAGCGTCGGGTCGCGTGAGTCCTTGAGACATGCCTACACCCCTATACACTAGCCCATAGGGGGTGACTCGTGGAGCATATTACAAGTTAGAGTTATCCCCCCTTGAAGTGACGTTATTGGTCCAACTGTCATAACGTCCTCGACATCTCCCTCAACGTATCCAACGCCCGTCTTCACGCAGGGGCGCCCTAACGCTGATGAGTAACAATACACATACACTCACACACACACACACACACACCTAAACCCTAATGTCTTAACGCCTTGACACAGTCAGTTAAGAGAACAACAACAACAACAACAACAACAACAGGGATGAACGTTAGGGCGCCCCTGCGTGAAGACGGACGTTGGATGCGTCGACATGATGTGGGAGATGTCGAGGGCGTTATGACGGTGGGACCAATGACCTCACTTTCAAGGAGAGGTAACTCTACCATGGTAGACCAACCCAACAACACCAGTATGCCTGAGTTCATGAGTTCTAGATACATCTCCAGGCTCTTCGAGTCACCCCCTATGTGTTAGTGTATAGGGGTGTAGGCATGTCTCAAGGGCTCACATGCGTTACGCTTTCTCTACTACTGATGACGTCACCAATGACGCCACAGATGATGTGGACATTCCTCAAGTCGTATTCTACCCCACAAGAGCTCTCCGCGGCACATGGTATATTTCGACCATGGATGGCCCGCCTCGACCCCAAACTCCCACCTCAAATGCCCCGCTTTCTATACTACTGCAAGATTGCGCATGCGCAACGGACTACACAGCAGTCCAATCCGACGCTACCCCAAGACAGCTTCAAAATAAGACCCCTCATGAACCATGTGGACAATATTGGTCCATCTGTAACTGCGCATGCGCAGATTGACGCGACTTTCAATAAAAACTACTCCAGTCTGACTCTACCAGATGAAAGCTGCAACAGGATACCCCAACTGGTCCATCTGGACCAAGCATGGTCCTTAGATTACCCAAACATTCCATTGCCCACGCTCAAAATGCCTTCTTTCGTTAATACTGTCCAACTATGCATGCGTAGCATGATGCGACTTCCAACAAAAACCATACCAATCGTCGCCTACATGCAGAGAGCTACAAAATAACACCCCACATGGTCAATTTGGACCACAGATGGCCCATCTCTACCCCATCTCTTCACATGCCCAAAATACCCACTTTGGCTACTACTCCTAATGATGACGTCACCAATGACGTCACAGGAAACGTGGACATCCGTCAAGTCGTGGTCTACACACCTAGGGCTTTGACTTCCTGCACGGCCTATTATGACCAAGAATGGTCCCTTCATCCGTCAAACACCCCCCTGTCCACCCCCAAAATGCCCGCTTTCGCTACTATTCTTACTGATGACGTGATCAATGAAGTTACAGATGACATGGACATCCCTCAAGTCGCGGTCTACACCACGAGAGCTTCAATATGAGACCCTACACACCATATTTTGATGAGATATACCCCCTCCATCGCTCTAACAGACCCCTGCGCATCTCCAAAATATCCACTTTCTATATTACGGTCAGACTGCGCATGCGCAGAATGACGAAACCGGACTAAACACCAGTCGAATCCGATGCTACCATACGAGAGCTTCACTATGACACCTCATACGGCCCAATCAGACTAATATTGGTCCATCTCGACCCCAAAACGTACATTCAAAATACCTTTTTCTACTGCGCATGAGCAGATAGACGGTATTTTCACCCCACACCCATCCCCCACGAATGCTTCACTATGACACCTTACACGACTCAATCGGACCACAATGGGTTCACCTAGACTCCAAACCGTCCATCCCGATCTGCCTGCGTACTGCGCATGCGTCATGAGAACTTTTCATCCCATGACCTGGATACCCCTTCCATCGTCTTCTAGACCGCAAGACAGAAAAAAATAAGATGCCACACTCCATACCGTAAGGAACAAGGAAGATATATAACACCCTGGATATATATATATATCCGCCCCCGCTATATATATTCATAGGCTATCTCTCGTTACTTGTATGACTATGGGGATTATAACTCAGGAAGTTATCGCGTTCTGGTATATAATACGCCTCCTCCAATCAGAATAGTCACTTCAAGAGTAGGCTGGCGATTGGTTAATTTTCCCATGAACAATGCATAGACGAGGGTGCACCTCGCAATAGACATGACATTCTCACTTGCTGATAAATGTGACGTCATCCACGGACACGCCCAATTTGACCCCGCATTTTCGCCTATACCTATAACATGGCCTATATAAAAATATAACATTGTGCTTGGACCCCCAAGTCATCTCCCTTCAGGTATGGATGTATTGCTATGCATGGGAGGGGGGGGGGGGATTTGGTTTAATGTCACACTCAAGGTTGTTTCACCCATATGATGACAGTCAGTTTGGTTGGTGGAGGAAGCCGGAGTACCCGGAGAGAACCACCGCCCGTCAGCATGGGCTACAACTATGGCTATAACCTTTGACCCGGAAGTGCCCTTTGACCCAGAAGAAACCTTTGACCCGGAAGTGACCTTTGACCGGATTTTTGCCCCGGATGTGACGTCACCGTGAATGACGTCATCCACCCTCCACATCCCCCCCACACGCCCACCAAATATCATAAGAGAGTTCGCTTTCTATACTACTGTACAGCATACAAGTGTGCCGTTTTTGGTGTTTATTGGTTTATTTTTGATATAAAAAATATTTGATATAAAAAAAATATTTGATATCAAAAAAAGATATATAAAAAAGATCTTTTGAGATCCAAAATAAAGTTTTATTTCTGATATCCAAGATAAAATTTCATTTTTGATATCCAAAATAAAGTTTTATTTTTGATATCAAAAAATGATTTTTTTATATAAAAAATAAACGAATAAATACCAAAACGGCTCGCCATAGACCCAAGCGCTACAGAAAGCAATATCATTAGGGTTCAAAATAAATCAAATTCGGATCATACTTAACGAGGGTCACTAATGTGGGAGTGCAATATGAATTTAGAGGAACGTTTTTCAGGGGAAACAACTCCGCTATGCAATGAAAACAGTCAATCTGATATCGGATTATTGCCCTTCTCCATCCGACTGCAAATTTTGAAATACCTACATGGTGTATGTCAGTACAGACGTCAAAATCTTTCTTGAAACATGAGAAGGCAACGCACTGGTTTCTATCTAAGTATATAAATATATATAATAATATTTTTTGTCGTAATTGAAGACGAGTTCTTAGTAGGGGTGGGCGGGGAACATGCTTATTGAAGGCTATTGTATATGTTCTATGCTGGATGCCAGTGCTACGATGAAGTTTTGCTATATTTTGGGGGATATTAATTAATGTTTTTCATTATCATTTTATTATCACAGCGATTTTCATCTCTCAATATAGACGACCTGTATGACGTTGACTATAATCTTCAAATAAATTGTAAAGAGTTTCTATCGCTCTGGTGACAACCACGACTGTGGGCGATTAATTATATCAACTACTTTCTTATTTCTCCGAACATTTACACGCAGTCTATTAATATTTCTTTGTAAGTGTGACCATTGTAATGGGTGGCCCTTATTCGATGAGCTGTCAATGTCACCTTTGTAGCCTTACTCTTCACAACAAATATCTTTTGAAGATGCTTGAATTGTCAATCTGCGGGGGATATACCTGGTTTCTAAGCTTTCCATGAAAGGTTCAACACTCGTCATATTCGAGGACATGTCAAGAGAGAATACACATAACAAACAACATAAAAGCAATTAAATGGTTTTTAGATCATGTACCGCCTCTTCCCTAACAGCTGATGCATACATTTACAGTTTCATATCGTGCGTGAAATCAGGACATTTAAGTACTTGCATGATATGTAATAGTACTGGGAACACACGTCATTCAGATATATAAACTGTGGTTAAAAGAACAGGCAGGCCGCTCAATTTGTACCCATTGGCATATACTGTTGGTATATGGTGTTGAGGGTGTTCATGTGAAGATATTGTTTAGGCTAATTATAAACTTTAGAAACGCTGTCAATTTCAAACAAATTGAAAGACATATCCCATGAATATATTATTAAAGAACGCACTTACGGATCCTCGCATTATACTTAATCAATTTCACGAAATTTGTGACCTAATGAAATCCGGAACATAATTCCAAAATCCCGATAATGTCATTCATGAAATATTTTGCCCATGTTGCTGGCCAGTAATTCTCGCCCTTTCATCTTCGATCGAATATAGGTGGTGGACACATGGCAATATATTTCATGTGTCCGGGTCAGAAGAACTTAACTTGGCCACCTCGTAATTCCGTAACGCTGGAATGAATTACTTATATTATTGATCAGTATACTGAACATACAGACATTATCAATAATATCGAGGTGTCCAATTCAGGGTTATATACAGGAATAGGTGTAAAGGCATTCAAATGGTTAAGTATCATGAAGGTTTATGATATAAATTGACGAGCAATGCTTATTCTTATAGTGACTCTAACATTTGAGGGAAGCTATTTGATGCCAAACCATTTTGAATAATGAGTCAGTATAGCCAGCGAATGTATAACGGTTTCACACCTCGCTGATCACGGGCAGCCATCTTGTTCTACTCACAGACACCATATAATTGTGTAAGTCACGGGAAATATTAATCGAATACCTAAATAATATTTCTTACTGACATTAATTATTTATATTATTTATAAAAGTGGCATTGTTAATATGGTTTGGTTACCGGTACTATCAGAAACACGGATTTTAGTGGATCACCAGAAAAAAACATATATTTTTAAGAGATGTAGTGTATGAAAGCTCGTTGCATTTGTACGACTGTCAAGACAACGATTTTCTGAACGCCTATTCATGGATGCCAGTGTATCTATTGGTATACGTTCGGGCAGTTGCCAGATACTGCCAGATCACGGTATAGACCTGCGCTCGAAAATCGGCGGATGGCCTGTGGCACAGTTGCCTGACCTGTGGGATATTGGATGGTAGATGTCTACGTATATTTTCAATAAATTATGATTTATTTTTTTTTTTCAAAAAGGCTTTTTCTATGTCATAGAGGTCGGGGTATGGTAGAAAATTAAAAATGTAAAAACTCGGCTTGACATTAAAGGGAATGACTTTATTTGAGTCAAGATGAAAGAGAAAAACATTTAGAAAAAAAATAAAAATATATATATTTGAAAAAAGAGATTCATAATTTATTGATAGTATACGTACACATCTACCATCCAATATCCCACAGGCCAGGCAATTGTGGCCTGTGGGGATATTGTAATTCACTACATTTGAACGTAAGAGCAGAGTGATAAACACACAGCCCGGATATTACGATGAGAACCATGATCGGACTACAAGGGGATTTTAGAATTAGCTCAGCTCCTGCATCAATATTTAATTACACTGAGTATATGCATAATGGCTGTGGAGTGAAGTTAATGTTATCGTGTTGGTGTCTCGCGGTCGTGTATGTGTCATAGCTCAGGATAATTGACATTACACTAGAAACAACGAATGTCGAGATACTGTTATTGTTTCGTCCTAAAATAATTGATATTAATGAAATAGGTTAATTAAATTGTCAACTAATGACAAGTTTCGCGGTGCCACTATGTAAGGTCAATTTCTAGGTGCACATGAAGGGGAAACGAGGTTTTATATCTGTATATATACACTGCATATGGAAAGGCTCTATCTATCATAGCCCTATCTCATCCCAAAATCTCTACATCAGTAAAGGTAGCTTTTTGTTCAAGATTTGATAAGCGTTCCGTATTGGTCTGATTCACATGTGGTGAAATGATCTGTACTAACATTGATTTTATGTTGATTTTAATCAACGTCAAATAATATTACTGCAGAAAATTGGCCAATAGGGCTATACCACCAAACGCCTCCATTCACATGTTCTCAAACTATGTGATAAACATCGTACAATGACAGAAAAATACGATCGTAGCGTGCAAGATCTCTGGTGCTACGTTTCGTAACCTTGGTCTAACAGAACTTAACCCGCGGTTAGGGGACTTTGAATATCATGTGTTTTACATCTCGATGGTGTTTAAATGAACAGTCACAATTAAGGCGTGATTGAGATACATGATCTGGAAACGACTTGGAGTTCATAAAGAATAATGGTCAGTGATTAGGATTTTATGTATGAAACATCTCCATGTCTTGCTGACACCATTGAAAACTGTTCACCGCTTCTCTCTTGTGAGAAACCACTCTGGGGTGTTATTATACTTATTACATACACATTTGGAATTGGTGCTGTCATACGAAATAGGTCTTTTGACTATTGACGCGGAAAGACTTTGGTAGAAGACTGAGTATATGGAATGTCGAATCAGACGCTCTATTGTTCAAACTGACTGACATGTATGCATTCACGTCACTGTCCGCTCTGCTGTTACTGGGGTGATAATGATAACTGACTGACATGTATGCATTCACGTCACTGTCCGCTCTGCTGTTACTGGGGTGATAATGATAACTGACTGACATGTATGCATTCACGTCACTGTCCGCTCTGCTGTTACTGGGGTGATAATGATAACTGACTGACATGTATGCATTCACGTCACTGTCCGCTCTGCTGTTACTGGGGTGATAATGATAACTGACTGACATGTATGTATTCACGTCACTGTCCGCTCTGTTGTTACGGGGTGATAATGATAACTGACTGACATGTCTGCATTCACGTCACTGTCCGCTCTGCTGTTACTGGGGTGATAATGATAACTGACTGACATGAATGCATTCACGTCACTGTCCGCTCTGCTGTTACTAGGGTGATAATGATAACTGACTGACATGTATGCATTCACGTTGCTGTACGCTCTGCTGTTACTGGGGTGATAATGATAACTGACTGACATGTATGCATTCACGTCACTGTCCGCTCTGCTGTTACTGGGGTGATAATGATAACTGACTGACATGTATGCATTCACGTCACTGTCCGCTCTGCTGTTACTGGGGGTGATAATGATAACTGACTGACATGTATGCATTCACGTCACTGTCCGCTCTGCTGTTACATGGGTGATAATGATAACTGACTGACATGCATACATTCGCGTCACTGTCCGCTCTGTTGTGACGGGGTGATAATGATAACTGACTGACATGTATGCATTCACGTCACTGTCCGCTCTGCTGTTACTGGGGTAATAATGATAACTGACTGACATGTATGCATTCACGTCACTGTCCGCTCTGCTGTTACTGGGGTGATAATGATAACTGACTGACATGTATGCATTCACGTCACTGTCCGCTCTGCTGTTACGAGGGTGATAATGACAACTAACTGACATGCATGCATTCACGTCACTGTCCGCTCTGGTGTTACGAGGGTGATAATGACAACTAACTGACATGCATGCATTCACGTCACTGTCCGCTCTGCTGTTACGAGGGTGATACTGGCAACTAACTGACATGCATGCATTCACGTCACTGTCCGCTCTGCTGTTACGGGGTGATAATGATAACTGACTGACGTGTATGCATTCACGTCACTGTCCGCTCTGCTGTTACGAGGGTGATAATGACAACTAACTGACATGCATGCATTCACGTCACTGTCCGCTCTGCTGTTACAGGGGTGATAATGATAACTGACTGACATGCATACATTCGCGTCACTGTCCGCTCTGTTGTTACGGGGTGATAATGATAACTGACTGACGTGCATACATTCGCGTCACTGTCCGCTCTGTTGTTACGGGGGTGATAATGATAACTGACTGACATGTAAATATTCGCGTCACTGTCCGCTCTGTTGTTACGGGAGTGATAATGATGACTGACTGACATGCATACATTCGCGTCGCTGTCCGCTCTGCTGTTACTGGGGTGATAATGACAACTGACTGACATGTATGCATTCACGTCACTGTCCGCTCTGCTGTTACTGGGGTGATAATGATAACTGACTGACATGTATGCATTCGCGTCACTGTCCGCTCTGCTGTTACTGGGGTGATAATGATAACTGACTGACATGTATGCATTCACGTCATTGTCCGCTCTGCTGTTACTGGGGTGATAATGATAACTGACTGACATATATGCATTCACGTCACTGTGCGATCTGCTGTTACTGGGGTGATAATGATAACTGACTGACATGTATGCATTGACGTCACTGTCCGCTCTGCTGTTACTGGGGTGATAATGATAACTGACTGACATGTATGCATTCGCGTCACTGTCCGCTCTGCTGTTACTGGGGTGATAATGATAACTGACTGACATGTATGCATTCACGTCACTGTCCGCTCTGCTGTTACTGGGGTGATAATGATAACTGACTGACATGTATGCATTCACGTCACTGTCCGCTCTGCTGTTACTGGGGTGATAACGATAACTGACTGACATGTATGCATTCACGTCACTGTCCACTCTGCTGTTACTGGGGTGATAATGATAACTGACTGACATGTATGCATTCACGGCACTGTCCGCTCTGCTGTGACTGGGGTGATAATGATAACTGACTGACATTTATGCATTCACGTCACTGTCCGCTCTGCTGTTACTGGGGTGATAATGATAACTGACTGACATGTATGCATTCACGTCACTGTCCGCTCTGTTGTTACGGGGTGATAATGATAACTGACTGACGTGTATGCATTCACGTCACTGTCCGCTCTGCTGTTACGAGGGTGATAATGACAACTAACTGACATGCATGCATTCACGTCACTGTCCGCTCTGCTGTTACAGGGGTGATAAAGATAACTGACTGACATGCATACATTCGCGTCACTGTCCGCTCTGTTGTTACGGGGTGATAATGATAACTGACTGACATGCATACATTCGCGTCACTGTCCGCTCTGTTGTTACGGGGGTGATAATGATAACTGACTGACATGTATGCATTCACGTCACTGTCCGCTCTGCTGTTACTGGGGTGATAATGATAACTGACTGACATGTATGCATTCACGTCACTGTCCACTCTGCTGTTACTGGGGTGATAATCATAACTGACTGACATGTATGCATTCACGTCACTGTCCGCTCTGCTGTTACTGGGATGATAATGATAACTGACTGACATGTATGCATTCACGTCACTGTCCGCTCTGCTGTTACTGGGGTGATAATGATAACTGACTGACATGTATGCATTCGCGACACTGTCCGATCTGCTGTTACTGGGGTGATAATGATAACTGACTGACATGTATGCATTCACGTCACTGTCCGCTCTGCTGTTACAGGGGTGATAATGATAACTGACTGACATGTATGCATTCACGTCACTGTCCGCTCTGCTGTTACTGGGTTGATAATGATAACTGACTGACATGTATGCATTCACGTCACTGTCCGCTCTGCTGTTACTGGGGTGATAATGATAACTGACTGACATGTATGCATTCACGGCACTGTCCGCTCTGCTGTTACTGGGGTGATAATGATAACTGACTGACATGTATGCATTCACGTCACTGTCCGCTCTGCTGTTACTGGGGTGATAATGATAACTGACTGACATGTATGTATTCACGTCACTGTCCGCTCTGTTGTTACGGGGTGATAATGATAACTGACTGACATGTCTGCATTCACGTCACTGTCCGCTCTGCTGTTACTGGGGTGATAATGATAACTGACTGACATGTATGCATTCACGTCACTGTCCGCTCTGCTGTTACTGGGGTGATAATGATAACTGACTGACATGTATGCATTCACGTCGCTGTACGCTCTGCTGTTACTGGGGTGATAATGATAACTGACTGACATGTATGCATTCACGTTACTGTCCGCTCTGCTGTTACTGGTGTGATAATGATAACTGACTGACATGTATGCATTCACGTCACTGTCCGCTCTGCTGTTACTGGGGGTGATAATGATAACTGACTGACATGTATGCATTCACGTCACTGTCCGCTCTGCTGTTACATGGGTGATAATGATAACTGACTGACATGCATACATTCGCGTCACTGTCCGCTCTGTTGTTACGGGGTGATAATGATAACTGACTGACATGTATGCATTCACGTCACTGTCCGCTCTGCTGTTACTGGGGTAATAATGATAACTGACTGACATGTATGCATTCACGTCACTGTCCGCTCTGCTGTTACTGGGGTGATAATGATAACTGACTGACATGTATGCATTCACGTCACTGTCCGCTCTGCTGTTACGAGGGTGATAATGACAACTAACTGACATGCATGCATTCACGTCACTGTCCGCTCTGGTGTTACGAGGGTGATAATGACAACTAACTGACATGCATGCATTCACGTCACTGTCCGCTCTGCTGTTACGAGGGTGATAATGGCAACTAACTGACATACATGCATTCACGTCACTGTCCGCTCTGCTGTTACGGGGTGATAATGATAACTGACTGACGTGTATGCATTCACGTCACTGTCCGCTCTGCTGTTACGAGGGTGATAATGACAACTAACTGACATGCATGCATTCACGTCACTGTCCGCTCTGCTGTTACAGGGGTGATAATGATAACTGACTGACATGCATACATTCGCGTCACTGTCCGCTCTGTTGTTACGGGGTGATAATGATAACTGACTGACGTGCATACATTCGCGTCACTGTCCGCTCTGTTGTTACGGGGGTGATAATGATAACTGACTGACATGTAAATATTCGCGTCACTGTCCGCTCTGTTGTTACGGGAGTGATAATGATGACTGACTGACATGCATACATTCGCGTCGCTGTCAGCTCTGCTGTTACTGGGGTGATAATGACAACTGACTGACATGTATGCATTCACGTCACTGTCCGCTCTGCTGTTACTGGGGTGTTAATGATAACTGACTGACATGTATGCATTCGCGTCACTGTCCGCTCTGCTGTTACTGGGGTGATAATGATAACTGACTGACATGTATGCATTCACGTCATTGTCCGCTCTGCTGTTACTGGGGTGATAATGATAACTGACTGACATATATGCATTCACGTCACTGTGCGATCTGCTGTTACTGGGGTGATAATGATAACTGACTGACATGTATGCATTGACGTCACTGTCCGCTCTGCTGTTACTGGGGTGATAATGATAACTGACTGACATGTATGCATTCGCGTCACTGTCCGCTCTGCTGTTACTGGGGTGATAATGATAACTGACTGACATGTATGCATTCACGTCACTGTCCGCTCTGCTGTTACTGGGGTGATAATGATAACTGACTGACATGTATGCATTCACGTCACTGTCCGCTCTGCTGTTACTGGGGTGATAACGATAACTGACTGACATGTATGCATTCACGTCACTGTCCACTCTGCTGTTACTGGGGTGATAATGATAACTGACTGACATGTATGCATTCACGGCACTGTCCGCTCTGCTGTGACTGGGGTGATAATGATAACTGACTGACATTTATGCATTCACGTCACTGTCCGCTCTGCTGTTACTGGGGTGATAATGATAACTGACTGACATGTATGCATTCACGTCACTGTCCGCTCTGTTGTTACGGGGTGATAATGATAACTGACTGACGTGTATGCATTCACGTCACTGTCCGCTCTGCTGTTACGAGGGTGATAATGACAACTAACTGACATGCATGCATTCACGTCACTGTCCGCTCTGCTGTTAATGGGGTGATAATGATAACTGACTGACATGTATGCATTCACGTCACTGTCCACTCTGCTGTTACTGGGGTGATAATGATAACTGACTGACATGTATGCATTCACGTCACTGTCCGCTCTGCTGTTACTGGTCCGCTCTGCTGTTATGATAATGATAACTGACTGACATGTATGCATTCACGTCACTGTCCGCTCTGCTGTTACTGGGGTGATAATGATAACTGACTGACATGTATGCATTCGCGTCACTGTCCGCTCTGCTGTTACTGGGGTGATAATGATAACTGACTGACATGTATGCATTCACGTCACTGTCCGCTCTGCTGTTACATGGGTGATAATGATAACTGACTGACATGTATGCATTCACGTCACTGTCCGCTCTGCTGTTACTGGGGTGATAATGATAACTGACTGACATGTATGCATTCACGTCACTGTCCACCCTGCTGTTACTGGGGTGATAATGATAACTGACTGACATGTATGCATTCACGGCACTGTCCGCTCTGCTGTTACTGGGGTGATAATGATAACTGACTGACATGTATGCATTCACGTCACTGTCCGCTCTGCTGTTACTGGGGTGATAATGATAACTGACTGACATGTATGTATTCACGTCACTGTCCGCTCTGTTGTTACGGGGTGATAATGATAACTGACTGACATGTCTGCATTCACGTCACTGTCCGCTCTGCTGTTACTGGGGTGATAATGATAACTGACTGACATGTATGCATTCACGTCACTGTCCGCTCTGCTGTTACTGGGGTGATAATGATAACTGACTGACATGTATGCATTCACGTCGCTGTACGCTCTGCTGTTACTGGGGTGATAATGATAACTGACTGACATGTATGCATTCACGTCACTGTCCGCTCTGCTGTTACTGGGGTGATAATGATAACTGACTGACATGTATGCATTCACGTCACTGTCCGCTCTGCTGTTACTGGGGGTGATAATGATAACTGACTGACATGTATGCATTCACGTCACTGTCCGCTCTGCTGTTACATGGGTGATAATGATAACTGACTGACATGCATACATTCGCGTCACTGTCCGCTCTGTTGTTACGGGGTGATAATGATAACTGACTGACATGTATGCATTCACGTCACTGTCCGCTCTGCTGTTACTGGGGTAATAATGATAACTGACTGACATGTATGCATTCACGTCACTGTCCGCTCTGCTGTTACTGGGGTGATAATGATAACTGACTGACATGTATGCATTCACGTCACTGTCCGCTCTGCTGTTACGAGGGTGATAATGACAACTAACTGACATGCATGCATTCACGTCACTGTCCGCTCTGGTGTTACGAGGGTGATAATGACAACTAACTGACATGCATGCATTCACGTCACTGTCCGCTCTGCTGTTACGAGGGTGATACTGGCAACTAACTGACATGCATGCATTCACGTCACTGTCCGCTCTGCTGTTACGGGGTGATAATGATAACTGACTGACGTGTATGCATTCACGTCACTGTCCGCTCTGCTGTTACGAGGGTGATAATGACAACTAACTGACATGCATGCATTCACGTCACTGTCCGCTCTGCTGTTACAGGGGTGATAATGATAACTGACTGACATGCATACATTCGCGTCACTGTCCGCTCTGTTGTTACGGGGTGATAATGATAACTGACTGACATGCATACATTCGCGTCACTGTCCGCTCTGTTGTTACGGGGGTGATAATGATAACTGACTGACATGTAAATATTCGCGTCACTGTCCGCTCTGTTGTTACGGGAGTGATAATGATGACTGACTGACATGCATACATTCGCGTCGCTGTCCGCTCTGCTGTTACTGGGGTGATAATGACAACTGACTGACATGTATGCATTCACGTCACTGTCCGCTCTGCTGTTACTGGGGTGATAATGATAACTGACTGACATGTATGCATTCGCGTCACTGTCCGCTCTGCAGTTACTGGGGTGATAATGATAACTGACTGACATGTATGCATTCACGTCACTGTCCGCTCTGCTGTTACTGGGGTGATAATGATAACTGACTGACATGTATGCATTCACGTCACTGTGCGATCTGCTGTTACTGGGGTGATAATGATAACTGACTGACATGTATGCATTGACGTCACTGTCCGCTCTGCTGTTACTGGGGTGATAATGATAACTGACTGACATGTATGCATTCGCGTCACTGTCCGCTCTGCTGTTACTGGGGTGATAATGATAACTGACTGACATGTATGCATTCACGTCACTGTCCGCTCTGCTGTTACTGGGGTGATAATGATAACTGACTGACATGTATGCATTCACGTCACTGTCCGCTCTGCTGTTACTGGGGTGATAATGATAACTGACTGACATGTATGCATTCACGTCACTGTCCACTCTGCTGTTACTGGGGTGATAATGATAACTGACTGACATGTATGCATTCACGGCACTGTCCGCTCTGCTGTTACTGGGGTGATAATGATAACTGACTGACATGTATGCATTCACGTCACTGTCCGCTCTGCTGTTACTGGGGTGATAATGATAACTGACTGACATGTATGCATTCACGTCACTGTCCGCTCTGCTGTTACTGGGGTGATAATGATAACTGACTGACATGTATGCATTCACGTCACTGTCCGCTCTGCTGTTACGGGGGGATAATGATAACTGGTGCATTCACGTCACTGACTGCTGTTACGGGGTGACTAACTGACATGCATGACATGCATGCATTCACGTCACTGTCCGCTCTGCTGTTACAGGGGTGATAATGATAACTGACTGACATGCATACATTCGCGTCACTGTCCGCTCTGTTGTTACGGGGTGATAATGATAACTGACTGACATGCATACATTCGCGTCACTGTCCGCTCTGTTGTTACGGGGGTGATAATGATAACTGACTGACATGTATGATTCGCGTCACTGTCCGCTCTGTTGTTACGGGGTGATAATGATAACTGACTGACATGTATGCATTCACGTCACTTCTGCTGTTACTGGGGTGATAATGATAACTGACTGACATGTATGCATTCGCTCTGCTGTTACTGGGGTGATAATGATAACTGACTGACATGTATGCATTCACGTCACTGTCCGCTCTGCTGTTACAGGGGTGATAATGATAACTGACTGACATGTATGCATTCACGTCACTGTCCGCTCTGCTGTTACTGGGGTGATAATGATAACTGACTGACATGTATGCATTCACGTCACTGTCCACCCTGCTGTTACTGGGGTGATAATGATAACTGACTGACATGTATGCAATCACGGCACTGTCCGCTCTGCTGTTACTGGGGTGATAATGATAACTGACTGACATGTTTGCATTCACGTCACTGTCCACCCTGCTGTTACTGGGGTGATAATGATAACTGACTGACATGTATGCATTCACGGCACTGTCCGCTCTGCTGTTACTGGGGTGATAATGATAACTGACTGACATGTATGCATTCACGTCACTGTCCGCTCTGCTGTTACTGGGGTGATAATGATAACTGACTGACATGTGTGTATTCACGTCACTGTCCGCTCTGCTGTTACTGGGGTGATAATGATAACTGACTGACATGTATGCATTCACGTCGCTGTACGCTCTGCTGTTACTGGGGTGATAATGATAACTGACTGACATGTATGCATTCACGTCACTGTCCGCTCTGCTGTTACTGGGGTGATAATGATAACTGACTGACATGTATGCATTCACGTCACTGTCCGCTCTGCTGTTACTGGGGGTGATAATGATAACTGACTGACATGTATGCATTCACGTCACTGTCCGCTCTGCTGTTACATGGGTGATAATGATAACTGACTGACATGCATACATTCGCGTCACTGTCCGCTCTGTTGTTACGGGGTGATAATGATAACTGACTGACATGTATGCATTCACGTCACTGTCCGCTCTGCTGTTACTGGGGTAATAATGATAACTGACTGACATGTATGCATTCACGTCACTGTCCGCTCTGCTGTTACTGGGGTGATAATGATAACTGACTGACATGTATGCATTCACGTCACTGTCCGGTCTGCTGTTACGAGGGTGATAATGACAACTAACTGACATGCATGCATTCACGTCACTGTCCGCTCTGGTGTTACGAGGGTGATAATGACAACTCACTGACATGCATGCATTCACGTCACTGTCCGCTCTGCTGTTACGAGGGTGATACTGGCAACTAACTGACATGCATGCATTCACGTCACTGTCCGCTCTGCTGTTACGGGGTGATAATGATAACTGACTGACGTGTATGCATTCACGTCACTGTCCGCTCTGCTGTTACGAGGGTGATAATGACAACTAACTGACATGCATGCATTCACGTCACTGTCCGCTCTGCTGTTACAGGGGTGATAATGATAACTGACTGACATGCATACATTCGCGTCACTGTCCGCTCTGTTGTTACGGGGTGATAATGATAACTGACTGACATGCATACATTCGCGTCACTGTCCGCTCTGTTGTTACGGGGTGATAATGATAACTGACTGACATGTATGCATTCACGTCACTGTCCGCTCTGCTGTTACGAGGGTGATAATGACAACTAACTGACATGCATGCATTCACGTCACTGTCCGCTCTGCTGTTACAGGGGTGATAATGATAACTGACTGACGTGTATGCATTCACGTCACTGTCCGCTCTGCTGTTACGAGGGTGATAATGACAACTAACTGACATGCATGCATTCACGTCACTGTCCGCTCTGCTGTTACAGGGGTGATAATGATAACTGACTGACATGCATACATTCGCGTCACTGTCCGCTCTGTTGTCACGGGGGATAATGATAACTGACTGACATGCATACATTCGCGTCACTGTCCGCTCTGTTGTTACGGGGGTGATAATGATAACTGACTGACATGTAAATATTCGCGTCACTGTCCGCTCTGTTGTTACGGGAGTGATAATGATGACTGACTGACATGCATACATTCGCGTCGCTGTCCGCTCTGCTGTTACTGGGGTGATAATGACAACTGACTGACATGTATGCATTCACGTCACTGTCCGCTCTGCTGTTACTGGGGTGATAATGATAACTGACTGACATGTATGCATTCGCGTCACTGTCCGCTCTGCTGTTACTGGGGTGATAATGATAACTGACTGACATGTATGCATTCACGTCACTGTCCGCTCTGCTGTTACTGGGGTGATAATGATAACTGACTGACATGTATGCATTCACGTCACTGTGCGATCTGCTGTTACTGGGGTGATAATGATAACTGACTGACATGTATGCATTGACGTCACTGTCCGCTCTGCTGTTACTGGGGTGATAATGATAACTGACTGACATGTATGCATTCGCGTCACTGTCCGCTCTGCTGTTACTGGGGTGATAATGATAACTGACTGACATGTATGCATTCACGTCACTGTCCGCTCTGCTGTTACTGGGGTGATAATGATAACTGACTGACATGTATGCATTCACGTCACTGTCCGCTCTGCTGTTACTGGGGTGATAATGATAACTGACTGACATGTATGCATTCACGTCACTGTCCGCTCTGCTGTTACTGGGGTGATAATGATAACTGACTGACATGTATGCATTCACGTCACTGTCCGCTCTGCTGTTACTGGGGTGATAATGATAACTGTCTGACATGTATGCATTCACGTCACTGTCCGCTCTGTTGAAACTGGGGTGATAATGATAACTGACTGACATGTATGCATTCACGTCACTGTCCGCTCTGCTGTTACTGGGGTGATAATGATAACTGACTGACATGTATGCATTCACGTCACTGTCCGCTCTGCTGTTACGAGAGTGATACTGGCAACTAACTGACATGCATGCATTCACGTCACTGTCCGCTCTGCTGTTACTAGGGTGATAATGATAACTGACTGACATGTATGCATTCACGTCACTGTCCGCTCTGCTGTTACGAGGGTGATAATGACAACTAACTGACATGCATGCATTCACGTCACTGTCCGCTCTGCTGTTACAGGGGTGATAATGATAACTGACTGACATGCATACATTCGCGTCACTGTCCGCTCTGTTGTCACGGGGTGATAATGATAACTGACTGACATGCATACATTCGCGTCACTGTCCGCTCTGTTGTTACGGGGGTGATAATGATAACTGACTGACATGTAAATATTCGCGTCACTGTCCGCTCTGTTGTTACGGGAGTGATAATGATGACTGACTGACATGCATACATTCGCGTCGCTGTCCGCTCTGCTGTTACTGGGGTGATAATGACAACTGACTGACATGTATGCATTCACGTCACTGTCCGCTCTGCTGTTACTGGGGTGATAATGATAACTGACTGACATGTATGCATTCGCGTCACTGTCCGCTCTGCTGTTACTGGGGTGATAATGATAACTGACTGACATGTATGCATTCACGTCACTGTCCGCTCTGCTGTTACTGGGGTGATAATGATAACTGACTGACATGTATACATTCACGTCACTGTGTGATCTGCTGTTACTGGGGTGATAATGATAACTGACTGACATGTATGCATTGACGTCACTGTCCGCTCTGCTGTTACTGGGGTGATAATGATAACTGACTGACATGTATGCATTCGCGTCACTGTCCGCTCTGCTGTTACTGGGGTGATAATGATAACTGACTGACATGTATGCATTCACGTCACTGTCCGCTCTGCTGTTACTGGGGTGATAATGATAACTGACTGACATGTATGCATTCACGTCACTGTCCGCTCTGTTGTTACTGGGGTGATAATGATAACTGACTGACATGTATGCATTCACGTCACTGTCCGCTCTGCTGTTACTGGGATGATAATGATAACTGACTGACATGTATGCATTCACGTCACTGTCCGCTCTGCTGTTACTGGGGTGATAATGATAACTGACTGACATGTATGCATTCACGTCACTGTCCGCTCTGCTGTTACTGGGGTGATAATGATAACTGACTGACATGTATGCATTCACGTCACTGTCCGCTCTGCTGTTACAGGGGTGATAATGATAACTGACTGACATGTATGCATTCACGTCACTGTCCGCTCTGCTGTTACTGGGGTGATAATGATAACTGACTGACATGTATGCATTCACGTCACTGTCCGCTCTGCTGTTACGAGGGTGATAATGACAACTAACTGACATGCATGCATTCACGTCACTGTCCGCTCTGGTGTTACGAGGGTGATAATGACAACTAACTGACATGCATGCATTCACGTCACTGTCCGCTCTGCTGTTACGAGGGTGATACTGGCAACTAACTGACATGCATGCATTCACGTCACTGTCCGCTCTGCTGTTACGGGGTGATAATGATAACTGACTGACGTGTATGCATTCACGTCACTGTCCGCTCTGCTGTTACGAGGGTGATAATGACAACTAACTGACATGCATGCATTCACGTCACTGTCCGCTCTGCTGTTACAGGGGTGATAATGATAACTGACTGACATGCATACATTCGCGTCACTGTCCGCTCTGTTGTCACGGGGGATAATGATAACTGACTGACATGCATACATTCGCGTCACTGTCCGCTCTGTTGTTACGGGGGTGATAATGATAACTGACTGACATGTAAATATTCGCGTCACTGTCCGCTCTGTTGTTACGGGAGTGATAATGATGACTGACTGACATGCATACATTCGCGTCGCTGTCCGCTCTGCTGTTACTGGGGTGATAATGACAACTGACTGACATGTATGCATTCACGTCACTGTCCGCTCTGCTGTTACTGGGGTGATAATGATAACTGACTGACATGTATGCATTCGCGTCACTGTCCGCTCTGCTGTTACTGTGGTGATAATGATAACTGACTGACATGTATGCATTCACGTCACTGTCCGCTCTGCTGTTACTGGGGTGATAATGATAACTGACTGACATGTATGCATTCACGTCACTGTGCGATCTGCTGTTACTGGGGTGATAATGATAACTGACTGACATGTATGCATTGACGTTACTGTCCGCTCTGCTGTTACTGGGGTGATAATGATAACTGACTGACATGTATGCATTCGCGTCACTGTCCGCTCTGCTGTTACTGGGGTGATAATGATAACTGACTGACATGTATGCATTCACGTCACTGTCCACTCTGCTGTTACTGGGGTGATAATGATAACTGACTGACATGTGTGCATTCACGGCACTGTCCGCTCTGCTGTTACTGGGGTGATAATGATAACTGACTGACATGTATGCATTCACGTCACTGTCCGCTCTGCTGTTACTGGGGTGATAATGATAACTGACTGACATGTATGCATTCACGTCACTGTCCGCTCTGCTGTTACTGGGGGTGATAATGATAACTGACTGACATGCATACATTCGCGTCACTGTCCGCTCTGTTGTTACGGGGGTGATAATGATAACTGACTGACATGTAAATATTCGCGTCACTGTCCGCTCTGTTGTTACGGGAGTGATAATGATGACTGACTGACATGCATACATTCGCGTCGCTGTCCGCTCTGCTGTTACTGGGGTGATAATGACAACTGACTGACATGTATGCATTCACGTCACTGTCCGCTCTGCTGTTACTGGGGTGATAATGATAACTGACTGACATGTATGCATTCGCGTCACTGTCCGCTCTGCTGTTACTGGGGTGATAATGATAACTGACTGACATGTATGCATTCACGTCACTGTCCGCTCTGCTGTTACTGGGGTGATAATGATAACTGACTGACATGTATGCATTCACGTCACTGTGCGCTCTGCTGTTACTGGGGTGATAATGATAACTGACTGACATGTATGCATTCACGTCACTGTCCGCTCTGCTGTTACTGGGGTGATAATGATAACTGACTGACATGTATGCATTCACGTCACTGTCCGCTCTGCTGTTACTGGGGTGATAATGATAACTGACTGACATGTATGCATTCACGTCACTGTCCGCTCTGCTGTTACTGGGGTGATAATGATAACTGACTGACATGTATGCATTCACGTCACTGTCCGCTCTGCTGTTACTGGGGTGATAATGATAACTGACTGACATGCATACATTCGCGTCACTGTCCGCTCTGCGTCACTGGGTGACTGGGGTGATAATGACAACTGACTGACATGTATGCATTCACGTCACTGTCCGCTCTGCTGTTACTGGGGTGATAATGATAACTGACTGACATGTATGCGTTCGCGTCACTGTCCGCTCTGCAGTTACTGGGGTGATAATGATAACTGACTGACATGTATGCATTCACGTCACTGTCCGCTCTGCTGTTACTGGGGTGATAATGATAACTGACTGACATGTATGCATTCACGTCACTGTGCGATCTGCTGTTACTGGGGTGATAATGATAACTGATTGACATGTATGCATTGACGTTACTGTCCGCTCTGCTGTTACTGGGGTGATAATGATAACTGACTGACATGTATGCATTCGCGTCACTGTCCGCTCTGCTGTTACTGGGGTGATAATGATAACTGACTGACATGTATGCATTCACGTCACTGTCCGCTCTGCTGTTACTGGGGTGATAATGATAACTGACTGACATGTATGCATTCACGTCACTGTCCGTTCTGCTGTTACTGGGGTGATAATGATAACTGACTGACATGTATGCATTCACGTCACTGTCCGCTCTGCTGTTACTGGGGTGATAATGATAACTGACTGACATGTATGCATTCACGTCACTGTCCACTCTGCTGTTACTGGGGTGATAATGATAACTGACTGACATGTATGCATTCACGGCACTGTCCGCTCTGCTGTTACTGGGGTGATAATGATAACTGACTGACATGTATGCATTCACGTCACTGTCCGCTCTGCTGTTACTGGGGTGATAATGATAACTGACTGACATGTATGCATTCACGTCACTGTCCGCTCTATTGTTACGGGGTGATAATGATAACTGACAGACGTGTATGCATTCACGTCACTGTCCGCTCTGCTGTTACGAGGGTGATAATGACAACTAACTGACATGCATGCATTCACGTCACTGTCCGCTCTGCTGTTACAGGGGTGATAATGATAACTGACTGACATGCATACATTCGCGTCACTGTCCGCTCTGTTGTTACGGGGTGATAATGATAACTGACTGACATGCATACATTCGCGTCACTGTCCGCTCTGTTGTTACGGGGGTGACAATGATAACTGACTGACATGTATGCATTCACGTCACTGTCCGCTCTGCTGTTACTGGGGTGATAATGATAACTGACTGACATGTATGCATTCACGTCACTGTCCACTCTGCTGTTACTGGGGTGATAATGATAACTGACTGACATGTATGCATTCACGTCACTGTCCGCTCTGCTGTTACTGGGATGATAATGATAACTGACTGACATGTATGCATTCACGTCACTGCCCGCTCTGCTGTTACTGGGGTGATAATGATAACTGACTGACATGTATGCATTCGCGTCACTGTCCGCTCTGCTGTTACTGGGGTGATAATGATAACTGACTGACATGTATGCATTCACGTCACTGTCCGCTCTGCTGTTACAGGGGTGATAATGATAACTGACTGACATGTATGCATTCACGTCACTGTCCGCTCTGCTGTTACTGGGGTGATAATGATAACTGACTGACATGTATGCATTCACGTCACTGTCCACCCTGCTGTTACTGGGGTGATAATGATAACTGACTGACATGTATGCAATCACGGCACTGTCCGCTCTGCTGTTACTGGGGTGATAATGATAACTGACTGACATGTTTGCATTCACGTCACTGTCCACCCTGCTGTTACTGGGGTGATAATGATAACTGACTGACATGTATGCATTCACGGCACTGTCCGCTCTGCTGTTACTGGGGTGATAATGATAACTGACTGACATGTATGCATTCACGTCACTGTCCGCTCTGCTGTTACTGGGGTGATAATGATAACTGACTGACATGTATGTATTCACGTCACTGTCCGCTCTGCTGTTACTGGGGTGATAATGATAACTGACTGACATGTATGCATTCACGTCGCTGTACGCTCTGCTGTTACTGGGGTGATAATGATAACTGACTGACATGTATGCATTCACGTCACTGTCCGCTCTGCTGTTACTGGGGTGATAATGATAACTGACTGACATGTATGCATTCACGTCACTGTCCGCTCTGCTGTTACTGGGGTTGATAATGATAACTGACTGACATGTATGCATTCACGTCACTGTCCGCTCTGCTGTTACATGGGTGATAATGATAACTGACTGACATGCATACATTCGCGTCACTGTCCGCTCTGTTGTTACGGGGTGATAATGATAACTGACTGACATGTATGCATTCACGTCACTGTCCGCTCTGCTGTTACTGGGGTAATAATGATAACTGACTGACATGTATGCATTCACGTCACTGTCCGCTCTGCTGTTACTGGGGTGATAATGATAACTGACTGACATGTATGCATTCACGTCACTGTCCGGTCTGCTGTTACGAGGGTGATAATGACAACTAACTGACATGCATGCATTCACGTCACTGTCCGCTCTGGTGTTACGAGGGTGATAATGACAACTCACTGACATGCATGCATTCACGTCACTGTCCGCTCTGCTGTTACGAGGGTGATACTGGCAACTAACTGACATGCATGCATTCACGTCACTGTCCGCTCTGCTGTTACGGGGTGATAATGATAACTGACTGACGTGTATGCATTCACGTCACTGTCCGCTCTGCTGTTACGAGGGTGATAATGACCTTCTTTGACATGCATGCGTTCAAGTACACTGTCCGCTCTGCTGTTACAGGGGTGATAATGATAACTGACTGACATGCATACATTCGCGTCACTGTCCGCTCTGTTGTTACGGGGTGATAATGATAACTGACTGACATGTATGCATTCACGTCACTGTCCGCTCTGCTGTTGCAAGGGTGATAATGATAACTGACTGACATGTATGCATTCACGTCACTGTCCGCTCTGCTGTTACGAGGGTGATAATGACAACTAACTGACATGCATGCATTCACGTCACTGTCCGCTCTGCTGTTACAGGGGTGATAATGATAACTGACTGACGTGTATGCATTCACGTCACTGTCCGCTCTGCTGTTACGAGGGTGATAATGACAACTAACTGACATGCATGCATTCACGTCACTGTCCGCTCTGCTGTTACAGGGGTGATAATGATAACTGACTGACATGCATACATTCGCGTCACTGTCCGCTCTGTTGTCACGGGGGATAATGATAACTGACTGACATGCATACATTCGCGTCACTGTCCGCTCTGTTGTTACGGGGGTGATAATGATAACTGACTGACATGTAAATATTCGCGTCACTGTCCGCTCTGTTGTTACGGGAGTGATAATGATGACTGACTGACATGCATACATTCGCGTCGCTGTCCGCTCTGCTGTTACTGGGGTGATAATGACAACTGACTGACATGTATGCATTCACGTCACTGTCCGCTCTGCTGTTACAGGGGTGATAATGATAACTGACTGACATGTATGCATTCACGTCACTGTCCGCTCTGCTGTTACTGGGGTGATAATGATAACTGACTGACATGTATGCATTCACGTCACTGTCCACCCTGCTGTTACTGGGGTGATAATGATAACTGACTGACATGTATGCAATCACGGCACTGTCCGCTCTGCTGTTACTGGGGTGATAATGATAACTGACTGACATGTTTGCATTCACGTCACTGTCCGCCCTGCTGTTACTGGGGTGATAATGATAACTGACTGACATGTATGCATTCACGGCACTGTCCGCTCTGCTGTTACTGGGGTGATAATGATAACTGACTGACATGTATGCATTCACGTCACTGTCCGCTCTGCTGTTACATGGGTGATAATGATAACTGACTGACATGCATACATTCGCGTCACTGTCCGCTCTGTTGTTACGGGGTGATAATGATAACTGACTGACATGTATGCATTCACGTCGCTGTACGCTCTGCTGTTACTGGGGTGATAATGATAACTGACTGACATGTATGCATTCACGTTACTGTCCGCTCTGCTGTTACTGGTGTGATAATGATAACTGACTGACATGTATGCATTCACGTCACTGTCCGCTCTGCTGTTACTGGGGGTGATAATGATAACTGACTGACATGTATGCATTCACGTCACTGTCCGCTCTGCTGTTACATGGGTGATAATGATAACTGACTGGCATGCATACATTCGCGTCACTGTCCGCTCTGTTGTTACGGGGTGATAATGATAACTGACTGACATGTATGCATTCACGTCACTGTCCGCTCTGCTGTTACTGGGGTAATAATGATAACTGACTGACATGTATGCATTCACGTCACTGTCCGCTCTGCTGTTACTGGGGTGATAATGATAACTGACTGACATGTATGCATTCACGTCACTGTCCGGTCTGCTGTTACGAGGGTGATAATGACAACTAACTGACATGCATGCATTCACGTCACTGTCCGCTCTGGTGTTACGAGGGTGATAATGACAACTCACTGACATGCATGCATTCACGTCACTGTCCGCTCTGCTGTTACGAGGGTGATACTGGCAACTAACTGACATGCATGCATTCACGTCACTGTCCGCTCTGCTGTTACGGGGTGATAATGATAACTGACTGACGTGTATGCATTCACGTCACTGTCCGCTCTGCTGTTAAGAGGGTGATAATGACAACTAACTGACATGCATGCATTCACGTCACTGTCCGCTCTGCTGTTACAGGGGTGATAATGATAACTGACTGACATGCATACATTCGCGTCACTGTCCGCTCTGTTGTTACGGGGTGATAATGATTATTGACTGACATGCATACATTCGCGTCACTGTCCGCTCTGTTGTTACGGGGTGATAATGATAACTGACTGACATGTATGCATTCACGTCACTGTCCGCTCTGCTGTTACGAGGGTGATAATGACAACTAACTGACATGCATGCATTCACGTCACTGTCCGCTCTGCTGTTACAGGGGTGATAATGATAACTGACTGACGTGTATGCATTCACGTCACTGTCCGCTCTGCTGTTACGAGGGTGATAATGACAACTAACTGACATGCATGCATTCACGTCACTGTCCGCTCTGCTGTTACAGGGGTGATAATGATAACTGACTGACATGCATACATTCGCGTCACTGTCCGCTCTGTTGTCACGGGGGATAATGATAACTGACTGACATGCATACATTCGCGTCACTGTCCGCTCTGTTGTTACGGGGGTGATAATGATAACTGACTGACATGTAAATATTCGCGTCACTGTCCGCTCTGTTGTTACGGGAGTGATAATGATGACTGACTGACATGCATACATTCGCGTCGCTGTCCGCTCTGCTGTTACTGGGGTGATAATGACAACTGACTGACATGTATGCATTCACGTCACTGTCCGCTCTGCTGTTACTGGGGTGATAATGATAACTGACTGACATGTATGCATTCGCGTCACTGTCCGCTCTGCTGTTACTGGGGTGATAATGATAACTGACTGACATGTATGCATTCACGTCACTGTCCGCTCTGCTGTTACTGGGGTGATAATGATAACTGACTGACATGTATACATTCACGTCACTGTGTGATCTGCTGTTACTGGGGTGATAATGATAACTGACTGACATGTATGCATTGACGTCACTGTCCGCTCTGCTGTTACTGGGGTGATAATGATAACTGACTGACATGTATGCATTAAAGTACTGTCGCTCTGCTCTGTTACTGGAGTGATAGCTGATAGCCTTGACTGACATGTATGCATTCACGTCACTGTCCGCTCTGCTGTTACTGGGGTGATAATGATAACTGACTGACATGTATGCATTCACGTCACTGTCCGCTCTGCTGTTACAGGGGTGATAATGATAACTGACTGACATGTATGCATTCACGTCACTGTCCGCTCTGCTGTTACTGGGGTGATAATGATAACTGACTGACATGTATGCATTCACGGCACTGTCCGCTCTGCTGTTACTGGGGTGATAATGATAACTGACTGACATGTATGCATTCACGTCACTGTCCGCTCTGCTGTTACTGGGGTGATAATGACAACTAACTGACATGCATGCATTCACGTCACTGTCCGCTCTGGTGTTACGAGGGTGATAATGACAACTAACTGACATGCATGCATTCACGTCACTGTCCGCTCTGCTGTTACGAGGGTGATAATGGCAACTAACTGACATGCATGCATTCACGTCACTGTCCGCTCTGCTGTTACGGGGTGATAATGATAACTGACTGATGTGTATGCATTCACGTCACTGTCCGCTCTGCTGTTACGAGGGTGATAATGACAACTAACTGACATGCATGTATTCACGTCATTGTCCGCTCTGCTGTTACAGGGGTGATAATGATAACTGACTGACATGCATACATTCGCGTCACTGTCCGCTCTGTTGTTACGGGGTGATAATGATAACTGACTGACATGCATACATTCGCGTCACTGTCCGCTCTGTTGTTACGGGGGTGATAATGATAACTGACTGACATGTAAATATTCGCGTCATTGTCCGCTCTGTTGTTACGGGAGTGATAATGATGACTGACTGACATGCATACATTCGCGTCGCTGTCCGCTCTGCTGTTACTGGGGTGATAATGACAACTGACTGACATGTATGCATTCACGTCACTGTCCGCTCTGCTGTTACTGGGGTGATAATATTAACTGACTGACATGTATGCATTCGCGTCACTGTCCGCTCTGCTGTTACTGGGGTGATAATGATAACTGACTGACATGTATGCATTCACGTCACTGTCCGCTCAGCTGTTACTGGGGTGATAATGATAACTGACTGACATGTATGCATTCACGTCACTGTGCGATCTGCTGTTACTGGGGTGATAATGATAACTGACTGACATGTATGCATTGACGTCACTGTCCGCTCTGCTGTTACTGGGGTGATAATGATAACTGACTGACATGTATGCATTCGCGTCACTGTCCGCTCTGCTGTTGCTGGGGTGATAATGATAACTGACTGACATGTATGCATTCACGTCAGTGTCCGCTCTGCTGTTACTGGGGTGATAATGATAACTGACTGACATGTATGCATTCACATCACTGTCCGCTCTGCTGTTACTGGGGTGATAATGATAACTGACTGACATGTATGCATTCACGTCACTGTCCGCTCTGCTGTTACTGGGGTGATAATGATAACTGACTGACATGTATGCATTCACGTCACTGTCCACTCTGCTGTTACTGGGGTGATAATGATAACTGACTGACATGTATGCATTCACGGCACTGTCCGCTCTGCTGTTACTGGGGTGATAATGATAACTGACTGACATGTATGCATTCACGTCACTGTCCGCTCTGCTGTTACTGGGGTGATAATGATAACTGACTGACATGTATGCATTCACGTCACTGTCCGCTCTGTTGTTACGGGGTGATAATGATAACTGACTGACGTGTATGCATTCACGTCACTGTCCGCTCTGCTGCTACGAGGGTGATAATGACAACTAACTGACATGCATGCATTCACGTCACTGTCCGCTCTGCTGTTACAGGGCTGATAATGATAACTGACTGACATGCATACATTCGCGTCACTGTCCGCTCTGTTGTTACGGGGTGATAATGATAACTGACTGACATGCATACATTCGCGTCACTGTCCGCTCTGTTGTTACGGGGGTGATAATGATAACTGACTGACATGTATGCATTCGCGTCACTGTCCGCTCTGCTGTTACTGGGGTGATAATGATAACTGACTGACATGTATGCATTCACGTCACTGTCCACTCTGCTGTTACTGGGGTGATAATGATAACTGACTGACATGTATGCATTCACGTCACTGTCCGCTCTGCTGTTACTGGGATGATAATGATAACTGACTGACATGTATGCATTCACGTCACTGTCCGCTCTGCTGTTACTGGGGTGATAATGATAACTGACTGACATGTATGCATTCGCGTCACTGTCCGCTCTGCTGTTACTGGGGTGATAATGATAACTGATTGACATGTATGCATTCACGTCACTGTCCGCTCTGCTGTTACAGGGGTGATAATGATAACTGACTGACATGTATGCATTCACGTCACTGTCCGCTCTGCTGTTACTGGGATGATAATGATAACTGACTGACATGTATGCATTCACGTCACTGTCCACCCTGCTGTTACTGGGGTGATAATGATAACTGACTGACATGTATGCATTCACGGCACTGTCCGCTCTGCTGTTACTGGGGTGATAATGATAACTGACTGACATGTATGCATTCACGTCACTGTCCGCTCTGCTGTTACTGGGGTGATAATGATAACTGACTGACATGTATGTATTCACGTCACTGTCCGCTCTGTTGTTACGGGGTGATAATGATAACTGACTGACATGTCTGCATTCACGTCACTGTCCGCTCTGCTGTTACTGGGGTGATAATGATAACTGACTGACATGTATGCATTCACGTCACTGTCCGCTCTGCTGTTACTGGGGTGATAATGATAACTGACTGACATGTATGCATTCACGTCGCTGTACGCTCTGCTGTTACTGGGGTGATAATGATAACTGACTGACATGTATGCATTCACGTGACTGTCCGCTCTGCTGTTACTGGGGTGATAATGATAACTGACTGACATGTATGCATTCACGTCACTGTCCGCTCTGCTGTTACTGGGGGTGATAATGATAACTGACTGACATGTATGCATTCACGTCACTGTCCGCTCTGCTGTTACATGGGTGATAATGATAACTGACTGGCATGCATACATTCGCGTCACTGTCCGCTCTGTTGTTACGGGGTGATAATGATAACTGACTGACATGTATGCATTCACGTCACTGTCCGCTCTGCTGTTACTGGGGTAATAATGATAACTGACTGACATGTATGCATTCACGTCACTGTCCGCTCTGCTGTTACTGGGGTGATAATGATAACTGACTGAGATGTATGCATTCACGTCACTGTCCGCTCTGCTGTTACGAGGGTGATAATGACAACTAACTGACATGCATGCATTCACGTCACTGTCCGCTCTGGTGTTACGAGGGTGATAATGACAACTAACTGACATGCATGCATTCACGTCACTGTCCGCTCTGCTGTTACGAGGGTGATAATGGCAACTAACTGACATGCATGCATTCACGTCACTGTCCGCTCTGCTGTTACGGGGTGATAATGATAACTGACTGATGTGTATGCATTCACGTCACTGTCCGCTCTGCTGTTACGAGGGTGATAATGACAACTAACTGACATGCATGTATTCACGTCATTGTCCGCTCTGCTGTTACAGGGGTGATAATGATAACTGACTGACATGCATACATTCGCGTCACTGTCCGCTCTGTTGTTACGGGGTGATAATGATAACTGACTGACATGCATACATTCGCGTCACTGTCCGCTCTGTTGTTACGGGGGTGATAATGATACCTGACTGACATGTAAATATTCGCGTCACTGTCCGCTCTGCTGTTACAGGGGTGATAATGATAACTGACTGACATGTATACATTCGCGTCACTGTCCGCTCTGCTGTTACAGGAGTGATAATGATAACTGAATGACATGCATACATTTGCGTCACTATCCGCTCTGTTGTTACGGGGTTGATAATGATAACTGAATGACATGTATACATTCGCGTCACTGTCCGCTCTGTTGTTACGGGAGTGATAATGATGACTGACTGACATGCATACATTCGCGTCGCTGTCCGCTCTGCTGTTACTGGGGTGATAATGACAACTGACTGACATGTATGCATTCACGTCACTGTCCGCTCTGCTGTTACTGGGGTGATAATGATAACTGACTGACATGTATGCATTCACGTCACTGTCCGCTCTGCTGTTACATGGGTGATAATGATAACTGACTGACATGCATACATTCGCGTCACTGTTCGCTCTGTTGTTACGGGGTGATAATGATAACTGACTGACATGTATGCATTCACGTCGCTGTACGCTCTGCTGTTACTGGGGTGATAATGATAACTGACTGCCATGTATGCATTCACGTCACGGTCCGCTCTGTTGTTACTGGGGTGATAATGATAACTGACTGACATGTATGCATTCACGTCACTGTCCGCTCTGCTGTTACTGGGGGGTGATAATGATAACTGACTGACATGTGTGCATTCACGTCACTGTCCGCTCTGCTGTTACATGGGTGATAATGATAACTGACTGACATGCATACATTCGCGTCACTGTCCGCTCTGTTATTACGGGGTGATAATGATAACTGACTGACATGTATGCATTCACGTCACTGTTCGCTCTGCTGTTACATGGGTGATAATGATAACTGACTGACATGCATACATTCGCGTCACTGTCCGCTCCGTTGTTACGGGGTGATAATGATAACTGACTGACATGTATGCATTCACGTCACTATCCGCTCTGCTGTTACTGGGGTGATAATGATAACTGACTGACATGTATGCATTCACGTCACTGTCCGCTCTGCTGTTATTGGGGTGATAATGATAACTGACTGATATGTATGCATTCACGTCACTGTCCGCTCTGCTGTTACGAGGGTGATAATGACAACTAACTGACATGCATGCATTCACGTCAATGTCCGCTCTGCTGTTACGAGGGTGATAATGACAACTAACTAAACATGCATGCATTCACGTCACTGTCCGCTCTGCTGTTACGAGGGTGATAATGGCAACTAACTGACATGCATGCATTCACGTCACTGTCCGCTCTGCTGTTACGGGGTGATAATGATAACTGACTGACGTGTATGCATTCACGTCACTGTCCGCTCTGCTGTTACGAGGGTGATAATGACAACTAACTGACATGCATGCATTCACGTCACTGTCCGCTCTGCTGTTACAGGGGTGATAATGATAACTGACTGACATGCATACATTCGCGTCACTGTCTGCTCGGTTGTTACGGGGGTGATAATGATAACTGACTGACATGTAAAAATTCGCGTCACTGTCCGCTCTGCTGTTACAGGGATGATAATGATAACTGACTGACATGCATACATTCGCGTCACTGTCCGCTCTGTTGTTACGGGGGTGATAATGATAACTGACTGACATGTAAATATTCGCGTCACTGTCCGCTCTGCTGTTACAGGGGTGATAATGATAACTGACTGACATGTATACATTCGCGTCACTGTCCGCTCTGCTGTTACAGGGGTGATAATGATAACTGAATGACATGCATACATTTGCGTCACTATCCGCTCTGTTGTTACGGGGTTGATAATGATAACTGAATGACATGTATACATTCGCGTCACTGTCCGCTCTGTTGTTACGGGAGTGATAATGATGACTGACTGACATGCATACATTCGCGTCGCTGTCCGCTCTGCTGTTACTGGGGTGATAATGACAACTGACTGACATGTATGGATTCACGTCACTGTCCGCTCTGCTGTTACTGGGGTGATAATGATAACTGACTGACATGTATGCATTCGCGCCACTGTCCGCTCTGCTGTTACTGGGGTGAAAATGATAACTGATTGACATGTATGCATTCACGTCACTGTCCGATCTGCTGTTACTGGGGTGATAATGATAACTGACTGACATGTATGCATTGACGTCACTGTCCGCTCTGCTGTTACTGGGGTGATAATGATAACTGACTGACATGTATGCATTCGCGTCACTGTCCGCTCTGCTGTTACTGGGGTGATAATGATGACTGACTGACATGCATACATTCGCGTCGCTGTCCGCTCTGCTGTTACTGGGGTGATAATGACAACTGACTGACATGTATGCATTCACGTCACTGTCCGCTCTGCTGTTACTGGGGTGATAATGATAACTGACTGATATGTATGCATTCACGTCACTGTCCGCTCTGCTGTTACGAGGGTGATAATGACAACTAACTGACATGCATGCATTCACGTCAATGTCCGCTCTGCTGTTACGAGGGTGATAATGACAACTAACTAAACATGCATGCATTCACGTCACTGTCCGCTCTGCTGTTACGAGGGTGATAATGGCAACTAACTGACATGCATGCATTCACGTCACTGTCCGCTCTGCTGTTACGGGGTGATAATGATAACTGACTGACGTGTATGCATTCACGTCACTGTCCGCTCTGCTGTTACGAGGGTGATAATGACAACTAACTGACATGCATGCATTCACGTCACTGTCCGCTCTGCTGTTACAGGGGTGATAATGATAACTGACTGACATGCATACATTCGCGTCACTGTCTGCTCGGTTGTTACGGGGGTGATAATGATAACTGACTGACATGTAAAAATTCGCGTCACTGTCCGCTCTGCTGTTACAGGGATGATAATGATAACTGACTGACATGCATACATTCGCGTCACTGTCCGCTCTGTTGTTACGGGGGTGATAATGATAACTGACTGACATGTAAATATTCGCGTCACTGTCCGCTCTGCTGTTACAGGGGTGATAATGATAACTGACTGACATGTATACATTCGCGTCACTGTCCGCTCTGCTGTTACAGGGGTGATAATGATAACTGACTGATATGTATGCATTCACGTCACTGTCCGCTCTGCTGTTACGAGGGTGATAATGACAACTAACTGACATGCATGCATTCACGTCAATGTCCGCTCTGCTGTTACGAGGGTGATAATGACAACTAACTAAACATGCATGCATTCACGTCACTGTCCGCTCTGCTGTTACGAGGGTGATAATGGCAACTAACTGACATGCATGCATTCACGTCACTGTCCGCTCTGCTGTTACGGGGTGATAATGATAACTGACTGACGTGTATGCATTCACGTCACTGTCCGCTCTGCTGTTACGAGGGTGATAATGACAACTAACTGACATGCATGCATTCACGTCACTGTCCGCTCTGCTGTTACAGGGGTGATAATGATAACTGACTGACATGCATACATTCGCGTCACTGTCTGCTCGGTTGTTACGGGGGTGATAATGATAACTGACTGACATGTAAAAATTCGCGTCACTGTCCGCTCTGCTGTTACAGGGGTGATAATGATAACTGACTGACATGCATACATTCGCGTCACTGTCCGCTCTGTTGTTACGGGGGTGATAATGATAACTGACTGACATGTAAATATTCGCGTCACTGTCCGCTCTGCTGTTACAGGGGTGATAATGATAACTGACTGACATGTATACATTCGCGTCACTGTCCGCTCTGCTGTTACAGGGGTGATAATGATAACTGAATGACATGCATACATTTGCGTCACTATCCGCTCTGTTGTTACGGGGTTGATAATGATAACTGAATGACATGTATACATTCGCGTCACTGTCCGCTCTGTTGTTACGGGAGTGATAATGATGACTGACTGACATGCATACATTCGCGTCGCTGTCCGCTCTGCTGTTACTGGGGTGATAATGATAACTGACTGACATGTATGCATTCGCGTCACTGTCCGCTCTGATGTTACTGGGGTGATAATGATAACTGACTGACATGTATGCATTCGCGTCACTGTCCGCTCTGATGTTACTGGGGTGATAATGATAACTGACTGACATGTATGCATTCACGTCACTGTCCGCTCTGCTGTTACTGGGGTGATAATGATAACTGACTGACATGTATGCATTCACGTCACTGTCCGATCTGCTGTTACTGGGGTGATAATGATAACTGACTGACATGTATGCATTGACGTCACTGTCCGCTCTGCTGTTACTGGGGTGATAATGATAACTGACTGACATGTATGCATTCGCGTCACTGTCCGCTCTGCTGTTACTGGGGTGATAATGATAACTGACTGACATGTATGCATTCACGTCACTGTCCGCTCTGCTGTTACAGGGGTGATAATGATAACTGACTGACATGTATGCATTCACGTCACTGTCCGCTCTGCTGTTACTGGGGTGATAATGATAACTGACTGACATGTATGCATTCACTGGGGTGATAATGATAACTGACTGACATGTATGCATTCACGTCACTGTCCGCTCTGTTGTTACGGGGTGATAATGATAACTGACTGACATGTATGCATTCACGTCACTGTCCATTCTGCTGTTACAGGGGTGATAATGATAACTGACTGACATGTATGCATTCACGTCACTGTCCGCTCTGCTGTTACTGGGGTGATAATGATAACTGACTGACATGTAGCCTAGATAGCGACATATACGATTGGGGAGCATTGATAGGATATTGATTTATTAGTATTGGAGCGCTTGAATCGCGCACTCTCTTACTCGGGAAACGGTGTTGTAAAATGGCGTAGAATTGTGTCGGTCCACATTCATATGCGCATGGCCTGTAGGGTTTGATTTAGATGCATGCGTATATTTTTATATATTAAAATTAATAAATATAAGAATATTTATCAAGTCGATTTTTTAAAAATATGTTTCCCGAATGTTTATTTCCTTCATCTTTGACTCGAATAAAGTCATTCTCACTGATATCAAGCCGATTTTTTGTATTATTTTCTGTTATACCATGATCTCTATATGACATCTGTGTCATATAGATTTGAAAAAAATAATTATACAATGTATTTATTAATTTTCATAATTTATTGAAACTATACGTATGCATCTACCATCAAATATCCTACAGGCCAGGTCCACGTCACCAAATCAACTCAAATTAATCGCGGCGTTGAAGGGTATTATTTCTAAATTCATAGTGGAAGGGCAAATATACAAAACCTGAGGAACGAGGATGTTTACGTGTATTATTTGCCTATATGAATGTTTAGGCCCGATTCATCATCCTGTCGCTGTATGCGTCGAAATTTGATCAGATAATAAGTGTAACTGCATACAAGGGTTTCGTCGATGAATAATATCATTTCGAGTGACAGAGAACAAATGACAATGCCTGCATTTATCTTCCGATCTACCTCTATCGGCCGCGAAAACCTGCCATCGTATATCGGTATCGATATATCCGTCATCTGTTATAATGGCTCTAATTTGCCTGCAGCCTACTCAGACAAGAGAACAAAGGAAATCATACATGAGCAGATCCTGGCGTTTATCGCATGCTCTTGCGATAAATTGAAGCCTGAAATACCTGCTGTATTGGAGTTATCATTTGAAACTGTGAAGCTGTGTATAGTATTGGGGAAGAAATGCTGTAATAGACCCTGGCTTTTCTTTAGGAGAATATGACTTACCTGAGTTGCAAGTCAGTAAAAAATGTTTTAGCCAGGTTCGACATTCTTCCGTACCGGGTATTCTTTCCTTTTACACCAGCAACATTGACATTTTCTTCAGGAGAGAGCGACTTTACGTGCAAGAATATTATACTTATATTTTTATTCTACACCTGCTTGATTTGGGGCATAGTCTTTCGATTACAGAAGCTGAATTACGGTACATTATGGATGACGGTTGTCAAATGAATGTAGGATTTGACGCTTGTATTGACGTATTTATTTTCAACCTCATCACAGGGATCATTACACCCCTGACAGCAACCTCATCACAGGGGTCATTATACCCCTGACAGCATCCTCATCACAGGGGTCATTATACCCCTGACAGCAACCTCATCACAGGGGTCATTATACTCTTGATAGCAGTCATCACAGGGGTCATTATACCCCTGACAGCAACCTCATCACAGGGGTCATTATACCCCTGACAACAGTCATCACAGTGGTCATTATACCCCTGACAGCAACCTCATCACAGAGGTCATTATACCCCTGACAGCAACCTCATCACAGGGGTCATTATACTCCTGATAGCAGTCATCACAGGGGTCATTATACCCCTGACAGCAACTTCATCACATGGGTCATCATACTCCTGACAGCAACCTCATCACAGGGGTCATTATACTCCTGATAGCAGTCATCACAGGGGTCATTATACCCCTGACAGCAACTTCATCACAGGGGTCATCATACTCCTGACAGCAACCTCATCACAGGGGTCATTATACTCCTGATAGCAGTCATCACAGGGGTCATTATACCCCTGACAGCAACCTCATCACAGGGGTCATTATACTCCTGATAGCAGCCATCACAGGGATCATTATACCCCTGACAGCAACCTCATCACAGGGGTCATTATACTCCTGAGTAGTATACAAAGAGTCAGGCAGGTATTATTGACCTCAAAAATTTGCATATTAGGGAGGTCACGGGAGGGTCACAAAAGGTCAATGAGTGCATAGTTCCGGCAGAAAGACCAAAAGCTACCTCCAATCCAGGAGAGTTCCAATTGCTGCAGGGGATGTATTCAGGATGTATTCATGCGCGGTGATGCGGTTTGGCCGCGGTTTTGGCGGTGATTCGGTCTCGGGAAAAAGCTTCCGCAGAGAAAAAGTAGTCCCTAGATAAAATGGTCCGATTGGGTCGAGTGAGGTATCAAAGTGAAGCTTAGGTGAAGGGGCATCTAATGGGCTGGGTGAGGGGTTGACATATCGGCCTTCTGCGCATGCGCGGTGGCCGAAGGGTATGAAAATAGCCTTTTTGGAACTAGGGGAGCCCCTAGTGAACCGATAGGGTCGAGTGAGGTATCAAAGTGAAGCATTCATGAAGGGGCATCTAATGGACTGGGTGTGGGGTTGACATATCGGCCTTCTGCGCATGCGCGGTGGCCCAAGGGCATGAAAATAGCCTTTTTGGAGCTAGGGGAGCCCCTAATGGTCCAATGGGATCGAGTGAGGTATCAAAGGGAAGCATTCATGAAGGGGCATCTGATGGACTGGGTGTGGGGTTGAATTAGGGTCATTCTGCGCATGCGCGGTGGCCCAAGGGTATGAAAATAGCCTTTTTGGAGCTAGGGGAGCCCCTAGTGGACCGATGGGGTCGAGTGAGGTATCAAAGTGAAGCGTTCATGAAGGGGCATCTAATGGACTGGGTGTGGGGTTGACATATCGGCCTTCTGCGCATGCGCGGTGGCCGAAGGGTATGAAAATAGCCTTTTTGGAGCTAGGGGAGCCACTAATGGTCCAGTGGAGTTGTATGAGGTATCAAAGTGAAGCATTCGTGAAGGGGCATCTGATGGGCTGGGTGTGGGTTAAATTAGGGTCATTCTGCGCATGCGCGGTGGCCCAAGGGTATGGAAATAGACGTGTTGGAGCTAGGGGAGCCCCTAATGGTCCAATGGGGTCGAGTGAGGTATCAAAGTGAAGCCTAGGTGAAGAGGCATTCAGGCAATGGGGTGGGTGCATGTAAAATATTTCCTGAAAAAAAAAACGGAAAACGGACTTTATCGAAAAACCTGGGAAAATGCCTATATGGGGTATGGGTGGTATATAGGTCGCCGGGCTTAACGGGGCTCGCCTGTCAATAGAGTTATCTCCCCTAGTTCCAGGGTGGGTGTATGTAAAAATTTTCCTGAAAAAATACGGAATACGGACTTTATTCTAAATTACGGTATAGGACCATCCTGGGAAACCTACTTCTCCACATTTGCGGTATAGGTTGTGGGGTCTCGTTTTCTTAGTCTCGTCAAAACAAACATGATAAGAAGTGTCCTGGAGCGAAACGGTGAAATTTTTGAAAAAAGTCACCGAGCCTCATATAGTCCCATACTAGGGTATAGGACCGATGTTTCTCCCCCCTGGGAAACGTACTTCTATACATTTGCGGTAGGGTTGTGGGGTCTCGTTTTACTCGTCTCGTCATGTAGAACACGATAGGAAGTGTCCCCGTGCGAATCGGTGAAATTTTTGAAAAAGTACGATATAGCCCCATATAGACATATATATATAAATATATATTCCCATACTGGGGTATAGGACCGATGTTTGTCCCCCTGGGAAACCCACTTCTCCACATTTGCGGTAGGGTTGTTTTTCACGTCTCGACATTTAGAGCACGATGGGTAGGGTTGCGGAGCGAATTGGTGAAATTTTTGAAAAAAGTCACCAAGGCCTGGGTAGGCCCATAGGCCTATACTGCATGGCTATGGGTGTATAGGGCCATACGGGGTGGACATGTTGGAGTCTAGGTGAGTCCCTGGTGGTCCAATGGGGTCGAGTGAGGTCTTATTTTGAAGCTCTCGTGCAGCAGCATCCGACTGGGCTAATGGTTCGTCCGTGTTCAATAGTCTGCGGATGCGCAGTCTGGCCGTAGTATAGAAAACAGGCATTTTGGGTGCTATGTAGGGGTGTGTTTGGGTTAGAGATGGGCTAATCACGGTTCGAATGGGTCGTGTGAGGTGTCAAAGTGAAGCTTGTGTGGGGTAGAGTCAGAATGGTGTGTTTTTGAATGCAAGTCGCGTCAATCTGCACATGCGCAGTTGGTTGTATTAAGTAAAGTGGCCATTTTGGGGCAGTACATGAAGGTGTTTGGGGTAGAGATGGACCGCTATGGGTCCGAATGGGTCGTGGAGGGTGTCAAAGTGAAGCTTGTGTGGGGTAGAGTCAGAATGGCGTGTTTTGAATGCAAGTCGCGTCAATCTGCACAGGCGCAGTTGGTTGTAGTAAGTAAAGTGGCCATTTTCGGGCAGTACATGAAGGTATTTGGGATCGAGATGGGCTATTCACGGTTCGAATGCGTCCTGGAAGGTGTCATCTTGTAGTTCTCGGGGTGTACATTCCGATTTGAGGGATGTTCGCGTCATCTGTGACGTCATCGGTGACGTCATCGGTACGAGTAGTAGCGAAAGTGGACATTTTCGGGCAGTACATGAAGGTATTTGGGGTCGAGATGGGCTATTCACGGTTCGAATGCGTCCTGGAAGGTGTCATCTTGTAGTTCTCGGGGTGTACATTCCGATTTGAGGGATGTTCGCGTCATCTGTGACGTCATCGGTGACGTCATCGGTACGAGTAGTAGCGAAAGTGGACATTTTCGGGCAGTACATGAAGGTATTTGGGGAGGAGATGGGCTATTCACGGTTCGAATGCGTCCTGGAAGGTGTCATCTTGTAGTTCTCGGGGTGTTCATTGATGACGTCATCGGTACGAGTAGTAGCGAAAGTGGACATTTTGTGGGTGCGTGAGGGTGAGTTTGGTGTAGAGATGCACCATCCTTAGTCCGAATGCGTCGTGCGAGGTGTCATTTTGTAGCTCTCGGGGTGTACATTCCGAATTGAGGCATGTCCGAAGCATCTGTGACGTCATCGATGACGTCATCAGTAGGAGTATTAGCGAAAGTGAGCCTTTTGGGGCAGTGCAGGAAGGTATTTGGTGTAGAGATGGACCATCCGCGTTGCGAATGCGTCGTGTGGGATATCATGTTGTAGCTCTCGGAGTATAGACCCTGATTTCAGGGATATTTATAGCATCTGTGACGTCATTAGTACAAGTTGTAGCGAAAGTGGGCCTTTTATAGCAGTGAAGGATGTTATTTGGTGTAGAGATGGACCATCCGCGGTCCAAATGGACCGTGTGAGGTGTCATCTTGTAGCAACGCCCACCAACACCATTCTTAATGCTTCAACGCCCTGGTGAAATAGCTCCGAAGCTCTGATATTCCATGGAATTGTCACTAATTCTTCGAAATGCGGTGATGCCCGTCAACGCCCGTCGTTACACCTTAACACTCTAACATAACGCCATGATATAGACCAGAAAGAGAACAACAACAACAACAAGGATGACACATGAGAGAACAACAACAACAAGAAGTTTTTTTCATATATTTTATTTTCCCCAATGTTACATCACACCCACGCTGGGGGAGCCGCGTTGGGTATATTTACAATTCAAGAAGATTCTTATCCAATAAGAGGCCACCATTTGCATGTTTCATATTCGTTCCTGTCCGTTAGATGTATTCTTGTCCAATCAGAAGTCTCCATTTCAGAAAGTGCCATCTGAACCGTTTATTCTAATCATCGTCGGGCAGGCCAGTATACCGTTGAGGCAACATATCCTCAGATAGTTGTTTGCGCATTCTGAGTATCTATCAGTGCATGGGTGAATACTTTCATCCGATGGAGGTGGTGGTCAGTTTAACCACGAAGGACGCAACATTGGTCATTATCTCCACTATCCACTTGGTGTTACAATTCAAGAAGACTTGTCCAATCAGAGGCCACCATTTGCATCTGTCATATTCGTTCCTGTCCGTTAGATGTATTCTTGTCCAATCAGAAGTCTTCATTTCAGAAAGTTCCATCTTCGGCCATGTTCGCTTTGAACCGTTTATTCTAATCATCATCAGGCAGCCCAGGATACCGTTGAGGCAACATATCCTCAGATAGTTGCTTGTGCATTCTGAGTATCTATCAGTGCCTGGGTGAATACATTCACCCGATGGGTTGGTCGGTCAGCTTGGTCACGAAGAACGTAACATTGGTCACACTGTCCACTGTCCACTTGGTGTTGGGGCGTTGCAACCGGGCCCATTCCAAGGGATCCACGGTGTTCAGTTTCTCCAGCATCGTCTCTAGCGACACTCGGTTAATGATGGTAAACGGTTGGTCAAATACCTGGATGTTACTGCTCGGGTAAAAGTATCGGACTTGGACTGTCTCTTTATGCTGCAGCACATAACCAAACGCCAGATTCAATTTGAAGGCCGTAGTTTGATCTTTGAAGATGGCTTCTACGTAGCTACGTAGACGGGCGAGGTCGGTCAGTCGGAAATTGTAGATATCTTGAATGGGGCGATGACGGTGGAAACAGTGCTGTATCATGGACCAATGGCGCCGATAGATGTCACTCACTGGATGGGCGCCCTGTAAGAGATCGCTAGGAACATTTATGGGCTCGTCCAGAAAATGTTCGATGTTGTCAGGCGTATGACTCGAAACCGTAACGGTGGGGTCCGGCTGGATATCCAGGCTCTGAACTGTGGGTATAGACGGGCTCTCCTTCATCGCATCACCAGTGGCATTCGTCTCCCCGGGCTCATCTTCACTAGGTCTGACCTTCCGCGGCTCCTCCTCAGTAGGAAGTTGTCGCACATGCCATGGTACCGGGGCATGAATCAACCGTTGGTGTCGCAGCAACTGACTGCGTCGTTTGAAGAGTTGACCACAACCGTTACATTGTTCCGTCGCGTCCTCGTGGAATGAGCGTTCGTGGCACAGTAAATGATCCTCCCGATTGAATGACCGTGCGCAGGTTGTACAAGTATACCGAGCATCGTTGTGGGTGGAGGCCTCGTGGCGTCGTAAATTATCTAGACGAGTAAACAGCTTCTGGCAAGTTGTGCAAGTGAACATCTTGGTGGTTGACAGAGTGTCTGATGAAACGTCCAGGCCGCTTCCCTTTTATAGCACGCTAGCTGGTGATCTATTTTTAGCACACTCAGTTCAACTATCCCCAAGTCGAGGGCCGAGCCGTGACATCTTCGGTAACATCCGTGTCTCTTCGGTCACCTCCGTACCGTCAACGATCAACATGTAGACATATAGAGTATGTACGGCATGTTATGGTATTCATCAGTGCATGAGTGACGCATTCAGCCGATGGGAGTGGTCGGTCAGCTTGGTAACGAAAAACGTAACATTGGTCACACTCTCCACTGTCCACTTGGTGTTGGGGCGTTGTTGTTGGGCCCATTCCAAGGGATCCACGGTGTCCAGTTTCTCCAGCATCGTCTCTAGCGACACTCGGTTAATGATGGTAAATGGTTGGTCAAATACCCGGATGTTACTGCTCGGGTAAAAATATCGGACTTGGACTGTCTCTTTTATGCTGCAGCACATAACCAAACACCAGATTCAATTTGAAGGCCGTAGTTTGATCTTTGAAGATGGCTTCTACGTAGCTACGTAGACGGGTGAGGTCGGTCAGTCAGAAATTGTAGATATCTTGAATAGGGCGATGACGGTAGAAACAGTGCCGGATCATGGGCCAATGGCGCCGATAAATGTCACTCACTGGATGGTCTTCGTGTAACAGATCGTTGGGAACATTTATGGCTTCGTCCACGAAGTGTACTTTGCCCTCCACGTCGTACAAAATCTGGCCCAAGGTCTTGTCGTCGGAATTTGACTGTTGAATTAGGGCGACATCATCATCGGTCCTCGTGCGATGGGTGGGAGTTCCCCCTGTTTCGATATTGATGCCTACGGGCTCTTCTATCTGCAAACGTGGCTGCGGAACAGGGTGTCGTGTGCGTTGGTGTCGCAGCAACTGACTGGTCAGTTTGAAAAGCCGACCACATTCTTCGCATGGACGCTTGGGTACTTCATGGCGTGCACGTGTGTGGCGCTGTAAATGATCCGGGCGCTGAAACGACAGTGTACATATCGTACAGTTATACCGGGCGGTTCCTTCGTGCTTGGTACCCTCATGGCGGCGCAAGTCGTGCAGACGAGTGAATGATTTCGAGCACGTAGTACAAGTGAACATCTTGGTGGTTGACAGAGTGTCTGATGAAACGGCCAGACCGCTTCCGTTTTATAGCACGCTAGCTGATATCATGTTCGGGCACTTCCGTGTCTCTTCGGATGTAAAAGTCCCCGGATGTAAAAGTGCCCGAATGTTTACGAATGTTCCACCATTCCGGACTTCTATCAGGTCCATGTCCAGAAGCTCTCATACGCCGCCATTTTGGAGCCGCCATGTTGGATCCGCCATTTTGGAACCGCCATCTTGGATATGTCCCATAATGCACCGGGTCAAAATACTCGCTTCTGATTGGACGAGAGCTCTGTGACGGATTTTAAATACTCGCTTCTGTTTGGTGTACGTCGCTAAAGGTGACCGGAACTGACCTTTGACCCCGGCGCGCGCAGTGTAAAGGTTTCCACCGCGGAGCTTCTGGACATGGACCTGATAGAAGTCCGGAATGGTGGAACATTCGTAAACATTCGGGCACTTTTACATCCGGGGACTTTTACATCCGAAGAGACACGGAAGTGCCCGAACATGATATCAGCTGGCGTGCTATAAAAGGGAAGCGGTCTGGCCGTTTCATCAGACACTCTGTCAACCACCAAGATGTTCACTTGTACTACGTGCTCGAAATCATTCACTCGTATGCACGACTTGCGCCGCCATGAGGCTACCAAGCACGAAGGAACCGCCCGGTATAACTGTACGATATGTACACTGTCGTTTCAGCGCCCGGATCATTTACAGCGCCACACACGTGCACGCCATGAAGTACCCAAGCGTCCATGCGAAGAATGTGGTCGGCTTTCAAACTGACCAGTCAGTTGCTGCGACACCAACGCACACGACACCCTGTTCCGCAGCCACGTTTGCAGATAGAAGAGCCCGTAGGCATCAATATCGAAACAGGGGGAACTCCCACCCATCGCACGAGGGCCGATGATGATGTCGCCCTAATTCAACAGTCAAATTACGACGACAAGACCTTGGGCCAGATTTTGTACGACGTGGAGGGCAAAGTACACTTCGTGGACGAAGCCATAAATGTTCCCAGCGATCTGTTACACGAAGACCATCCAGTGAGTGACATTTATCGGCACCATTGGCCCATGATCCGGCACTGTTTCTACCGTCATCGCCCTATTCAAGATATCTACAATTTCCGACTGACCGACCTCGCCCGTCTACGTAGCTACAAAGATCAAACTACGGCCTTCAAATTGAATCTGGCGTTTGGTTATGTGCTGCAGCATAAAGAGACAGTCCAAGTCCGATATTTTTACCCGAGCAGTAACATCCGGGTATTTGACCAGCCGTTTACCATCATTAACCGAGTGTCGCTAGAGACGATGCTGGAGAAACTGGACACCGTGGATCCCTTGGAATGGGCCCAACAACAACGTCCCAACACCAGGTGGACAGTGGAGAGTGTGACCAATGTTACGTTTTTCGTTACCAAGCTGACCGACCACTCCCATCGGCTGAATGCGTCACTCATGCACTGATGAATACCATATCATGCCGTACATACTCTATATGTCTACATGTTGATCGTTGACGGTACGGAGGTGATCGAAGAGACACGGATGTTACCGAAGATGTCACGGCTCGGCCCTCGACTTGGGGATAGTTGAACTGAGTGTGCTAAAAATAGATCACCAGCTAGCGTGCTATAAAAGGGAAGCGGCCTGGACATTTCATCAGACACTCTGTCAACCACCAAGATGTTCACTTGCACAACTTGCCAGAAGCTGTTTACTCGTCTAGATAATTTACGACGCCACGAGGCCTCCACCCACAACGATGCTCAGTATACTTGTACAACCTGCGCACGGT
>JAVTVY010012481.1:0-54885 GCA_036873755.1 Hanleya hanleyi
CAGCAGAGCCTTTACCTTGCATTTATCTTCTGGAGCCATACCTTCAGTACTACTGGTATACAACGGCTTCAAATGCTCAGGTAAATCCTGTAGTGATGGCCGGTCACTACCACAACAAATGGATGAATTCTGTACCCCAATACTATTACTCAGGGCACCATCCTCAGATGACTCCTCTGCACTAACTCCGAGGTTGTTATCCGACAAAGACTCCACAAAAACACATGTGGATACAACTGGGCTCGCAATTGCTGCTTTTGTACCTTCGCACACAGTTTCAGGTTCGTTTCCAAGGTTCATTACAACCAGTGGATAGAACTCTCCCTCACTGTCGACAAGCGTTTTTCCGAACAGCAACCCTTCTTTAGGTGCTCCTGGTAATGGTTCACAGAGAGTCCATTTACCGACGTTACCTATGTCATTCTTTTCAAGATGGCTTGGAATTATAACCTGTTGGCCAGGTGGAATTGTCACCGTTTGACTAACAATCAGTTGGCACTGCTCACTGACTACAGAGCAGTTTTGTCCTGTACATAGAATCTGATAACCGTCACAGGTCAGACTCCTACTCTTCAGGTGGATATCGCAACTGAATTTTACCAAAAAGTCCATTCCAAGAATACCATCGTTTCGAATGTCTGCAATGATGACATCCATAGGTGTTGAATACGGGAGAATTCCCAAGTCCAACGTACATGTCCCAATGATATTCAAAGGTGTATGGTCTGCTGCAAGAAGCTTCAAAGAAACTGGTCTAATCTCTGGTCGATGCTCCAGTGATATTGTAGAGAAGAACTTACTTGATAAAAGAGTAACTGAAGCCCCAGTATCAATGAGAAACTGAATGCCACAGTTACTTATTCGACCAGGAATAAATAGGCCACTCTCTGCTTTCTTCAATCCCACTTCCAGCACAGGACATTTGTCTCCTGGTTTATTACGTAAGCTTTCTCCATTTCCCAAAGAGTCATTGTTGGTACGAGGCAACGGTGAATTTACAACCGACCTTGGCCTCGGCAAGTCGGTTGTGGGCCGTTTTCCGTCTGACGTGGTTGCTGTTCATTATGGTTCCCTCTGTTATGGCACCGAGAGCTATAATGCCCGAATTTGAGACAATTGAAACATTAAATCAGAAGCGGAGCCAGATATCATTCGAAAGCCTGTATCCTGAACTTTCCATGGATATAATTACTTTCCAAGAAGGACACTTTATAGACGAGGATGGAAAAGTTATCGCTCTCGAAATGTGCAACACGTTGCACGCAAAACTACATGCAAAATCAAGCATGAATTTCACATCGAATCGGCGGGAACAAATGCCGATTTATCGAAAAATAACACCTCTAAGGCAGCAACCTGGCTAACAAGGTAAGCCTTAACACTTATATTTTCATTGGATGCAAGGTTGTCTTGAGAAATATATCTCTAAATATGATTAATTATCGATTGTCTATCACGACAAACGAACACTCGGCTGAACAAATATGGTCAATATGGCGGCCGTCCGAAGCTCGAAGTCAGAAAATTGTCAAACTTCACAAATTAATATCTCAACAATTAGAACGTCTTACGAGCTGATACTTCAGGACTAAATCATAAAATATCTGTACTTTCTAACCTTAAGAGGGTTCGTCCTGAAATTATTTAGAAATAGTTCATTCGCGCACTTTTTGTGACGCATTAAAACGAAGTTGACAGTTGTTTTAGTGTAGGCTGCTATGGTCAGCGCGAAAAGCCGACTCAAATATAAAACTCTAATTCTCCATAAATATGAAACGTACAAACTTCTTACGTCAGGACAATGTTCTCCTATATATGTACTTCCTATTTCCTACAGGAATTTTCCGTAGAAAATTTATAAATGGGTTAAACTTACAAAAAATGTCCGTAGGGGGGTCTTGAAATGTCTTGCCAAAACGATGTCAAAATTACCGGCAGACGATAAAACACCAAAAATAAACAAAGCGGGCTGTGCTAGTGAGGCTCCAGAATGTGGGTGTTTGTTTACATTCTGCAAATCGAACTAATTTTAAAATTAACCATAATATGTACTGAGTAGGTAATAATTTAAATTTTCGCCACAGTAACATAGTGTTTAACAAAGGATGATTGAGAGGTAACATAGTGTTTAACAATGGATGATTGAGAGGTAACATAGTGTTTAACAAAAGATGATCGGGAGGTAACACAATGTTTAACAATTGAGAGGTAACACAGTGTTTAACAAAGGATGATTGAAACGTAACATAGTGTTTAACAAAAGATGACTGGGAGGTAACACAGTGAGTGATTGATTGATTGATTGAGTGAGTGAGTGAGTGAGTGAGTGAATAGGATTTAACGTCGCTTTCAACATATTTTTAGCTATATCACGACTGGGAAGGGAAGGGAGGAGAAGCGAAGGAAGGGGCAGGGGTACCTTCTTGAACCAGAGCAGATCTAATGCTGCTATTTTTATAGTGCTATCTAACTGAAATATCGTGCCGTAGGCGACACCCCACTCAGTCACATTATACTGATACCAAGCGAACTAGTCCAGTAACACAGTGTTTAACAATTGAGAGGTAACACAGTGTTTAACAAACGATGACTGAGAGATAACATAGTGTTTAATAAAGGATGATTGGGATGTAACATAGTGTTTAACAAAGGAGGATGGGGAGGCATAGATTTTAACAAAGGATGTTTGGGAGCTAACGCAGTGTTTAACAAATGATGATTGAGATGTAACAGTGTTTTACAAAGGATGGCGGAGGTAACATAGTCTTGAACAAAAGATGATTGGGAGGTAACATAGTGTTTAGCAAAGGATGATTGTTCAACAAAGAATGATTGGGAGGCATAGTGTTTAACGAAGGATGTTTGGGAGGTAACATAGTGTTTAGCAAAGGATGATTGGGATGTAACATATTGTTTACAAAAGGATGATTTGGAGGTAAAATAGTGTTTAACAAAGTATGATTGATAGGTAACATAGTGTTTAACAAAGGATGACTGAGAGGTAACAAAGTGTTTAATAAAGGATGCCTGAGAGGTAACAACGTGTTTAATAAAGGATACCTGAGAGGTGACGTAGTTTTAAAAAAAGTATGATTGATAGGTAACATATTGTTTAACAAAGGATGATTGGGAGGTAACATATTGTTTAAGAAAAGATGATTGGCAGGTAACATGGTGTTTAAAATACATTATTATCCTATTATTCTTAGTAATAAATATTCTGATATTTTCACACCTGGCCGATAAGAGCCTTGGATCGAACATGCATTAGTCTGCCAATGTCCATACAGGATATCAATGAGTTAATATCCTCAAATACGTATCACTGACCAGTAAACTTTTATTCACATGAAACATCTCAGTTCAACTTTGGTTGTGATTGTCCATATAAACATCGTTAAGATCTAGTGTTCAAATGTCGACGAAAACCGTTCAACGGGCTTCGGATATAACGATAACTAATATACAGTTATAGAACTAATAGTAACACAAAGCCAGAGACTGACGCAGCTGTTGATCTGTCGAACAATATATTTACGTTTGAGTCTATTATTGAAGCGGTATCGCGAGAAATGGAAAAAAATAACCAGGGGCCTTTAATAGCATCTTCTTCGCATGAAAGCCTTCTGCTCGCCGTTCGATCTCATTTGCATTAATAAGGAATATATAAGTAATTGGCCTTAGCAGTGGACATACTTGTATTACTGATAACTGTACGAATCGATAATAGCGACTCTTAATACTTCACATTGACTGAATCAATGATCCATTAGAACATTCTGCGGTGCCTGACAATAATTGACTAGGGCGAATATGGGTTGGGGGAAGTTTTAGCATGGATAAAATTGGTAAAACCTAAAAATACAGAATCATGTTCCATTCCTGGGAGACAGAAATTCAACATCGGCCCTTCATCATGGTGGAGAAGCTTGAATGATAACTACCAATTTTCTATAGCTTTGCGTTAGGATCAAACATCTGATAAAACTCTGGATACGTTGGTCTGCTAGACTTAGTGCACTGGAGAGTAATCTTCTCTGGTCGACTTTGAAATCACAAAAACATGGCTTTTGAGAGATCTTTTTTTAATTTTCGAATTCAGTCACTCTTTTCGTTGTGGGACATCTTTTGATATAGAACATCTCATTTGAAACTATTTAGTCGTATCGATGACATCAAAGCAGTTCGAAAGTCTTTTCACGGATAGTTTCATCGAGGGAAACTAATTTTCAAAAGACAGCCTTTAGATAATTCGTTTGTATAATTGGAAATGATGGTTATCCATATAACCACTAAACAGTAGCTTCTACTTAATTATCTCATTCCATCCATCTGTTACAGGACTTTAATGTATGAGATAACTCATTCGGGACCAGTTCCAGAATGTCTTCTCTTGAATATAATGAAGATATGATTGGCACGATCTTGTTTCTAAGGAGAGATTAGATAGTTGCATCTTGATAAAAAACGAATTGGTTATAGGTATCCCTTCCAATCAAGAGACGATTACAAACTAGTTATGTTAGCTACCCCTTTCTGGATACTAATATTTCAGCACTTCCCGAATTTGTTAGAGAGTATTTGGCTAGCCCACTGAAAAGCAAAAAGCATTATTGACAAAACCTAAAACTGCTCAGACAATAAAACGCCTTATATATGAATTTCTCGAACTTTTGTTGATCAATAGCAGACAATGCAAGCTAGGTTTATGAGATGTGCATAATTTCGCTAACGGCATCGCATGCGCATTATGGATTGAAGAACTCCTACTAACACCGAAGGTCGTTCGAAGCATAACTGAGATACCGGATACATATTCAGTGATACAAACAGCGCATTGTGATTCAAGTCCACCAAACCTTTACTAATAAGTTGGTGACTGTTGATCATTTTTACAAGCGCTATATTTTAAAATAAATACCAAAGGAAAGATAACAGGAAAACGGATCGAGTGCAGAGTATTGTCTATATACAGTTATTTAGGACAGTGTGACAGATTGCCTTTAAAATCAATTAGTTTTGGGCATATAGTGTTTAGCAGGGCTACGGATCAGACGGCTCCGTTGCTACCATATGTGTTGTTTAGTCAAAAGAATATGAAGTATCTCAGTCCTGTTTTGGTTGTACTTGTCCAATTAAACATCTCGAAGAGCTAGTGTTCAAAAGTCGACGAAAACCTTTCAATGATCTTTGGAGATGTATAACTGATATATAATTGTTTAACTAATAGTAACAAAAAGTGAGAGACTTGTGACCCGGCTCATGTAAGCTATATCGATAACACGAGAAGGTTCTTGGTGAATGATGTCGTCGATTTCAGTTTATTCACACAGTATTGGATTTTGCTCTGAATGTCCAAACAAGGACAAGTTCCATAATACAGACAAATTTCTATCTAACAAAAGGGGCACCTTGTGACACAGACAGCCTTGGTTATAATAATTCGTCAACACTGACAGATTCTATCAGGATCTTCCTGAAACAATATAAATCAATTCTATTCATTCTTGAATCCATGTACATCATGCACATTCTTGATCATAATAAAATCTCCAATGACTCAATAGATTTAATCGGAACGATATAAATTTGATACAAACTCAGAGTTTAGCGAGTCAATCATACAGAAATGGGGGAAATGAACAGGAGGGGGGGGAGTCGGATATAGTTCCACGTGCCAGCAACGTAAATAAGTCAGTGACTGCCATGTAAAGTTTTAGGCGCCAACAGTATAATTTACAGTGTGTCTTTGGTACAGAGTTTGCCAAAGATCTCCGCTAAATTTAGTTCAGTACGTTCAAACTAATTACTGACAAATAAATCATGAGAACTCACTATTGTAAATACCGCAATCTGCACACAACTCACCGAATGCAATTCCAGACAACTCCTGCAGTTTCAACGAGCAGCCTTCTAACATATTCATCCGGTTTCAACAGCTGTAGTTACGTCATGAACAAGGCGAAAGTAACGCCACCTATCGGCTGTATTCGGAAACACTACTCTAGACTATAGGAAACCAAGGGATGCAACTCTCATAGCAAATGCATATACTTCGAATTAGTGGTCACATGCGAAAGGAAACAGCAATAGGCGCACACCCGCCCACATCCCTCCCCGCTCAATCGAAGTCCAGTCCCTGGATTCGCCAGACCTCCAGTCAGAACGCGCGCATGCAGCGCCCAGTCAACCTACTTGAGTACTAAACCCCAGTAAGCACCAGTCACTCGTCAACCCTGACAGGTCATTCGCCATGGAAGGCTTCACTGGCTTCTCTGAACAATGTAGCACTCGGTTTAAGCAGAAACTGTGACGTGTCACTATGACATGGTTCAACTACAGAAACATCATTCTGTACAACCGACCGCGGTTCCCTGTTGGGGTTGGGGTGCAGACCTGCATTCCTCCGCGTCGTTCTCCTCAGGAACAGGAACTGGACGTTGTTGGACTGGTACAGAGTCTGCAACCTGTGCAGAGGGTAGAGCATTGTGGGTTCCCCCTGGGACAGGCAAATCAACAGACACATATATCCCATCATCCTCAGAATCGCTGGACTCAGTCGTCGGAACATCTTGGCACTCAGCCTCCGGAAGTTGGTCCTCTGTTAACTGTACAGGAAGTGCGAAAAGTTTATCTGGACATGCTTTAAGGTTTGTCCGATGAACATTTCTTGTAGGACCACTGCCGTCACCATGTTCAACCGTGTACACCTGACCATCTGGGCCAAACCGATCCACGACTCTATATACAACCGATTGCCACGCATCCTGTATTTTGTTTCTTCCCTTGACACGGTTTCGTATCAGAACTTCGAAAACACGTCTCCATGCACCTTCTCGTCGAGGGTCTTTTTTGCGATTTGATGCTTCTAGTTGGAGTCTCTCATTCGCCTTCTTATGTGCATCTCTGAGTGTACGTTGGTGAACATCCAACCAGTCACTAACATTAGTAAGATCCTCCTCTTCAGCCTCTCCCAAGAGCAGGTCTACAGGAAGCTTGGGATCACTCCCAAAGAATAAATAGTAAGGGGAATACCCTGTTCCCGAGAGGGGTGTCGCATTGTAGGCAAAGACGACATGTGGCAGACATTTTGTCCAACACTTTTGCTGTTTGGGCTTCAGTGTTCGTAGCAGATCATGCAGTGTTCGGTTGAATCTCTCGCACTGCCCATTGCCCTGTGGGTGATATGAGCTAGTGCGAGACTTCTTGACTCCATACAGCCGACACAGTTCGTGAATGACAGACGATTCCAAATTCCGGCCCTGGTCGGAATGGATCCTCAAGGGTACACCAAATTTATTGAACCACTCCTTGAAAACTGCTTTTGCAGTAGTTCCAGCCTGTTGGTCTTTAGTGGGAACAGCTACCGTAATTTTCAAAGCCGTCGCTGCTCCTTTCGAGAACCGCATAATCCATGCCCAGCACTTCAAGTGGCCTACTTGCCAGAAGACTTCCAGAGGGTGCCTGGATTCTGGGCTGGGGCATCTTAGCGACAACACAGCGCTCACACCCCTTACACCAGGTGTCTACATCACTATACATACCTGGCCAATTACACCTTGGTCTGATGAGGGCAATGGTCCTTTCTACTCCTTGGTGGCCCATCTGGTTGTGGAGGGATTTCAACAGTTTCCTTGAGTATTTCTGGTAAAACGGCTTGTCTCAGTTTGCCCAAGGTGGCGTCTTCCACCTACCAGAAAAGAATCCCGTCGTCTGTCTTAAATCTGTCCCATTGCTTCAGAAGGGACAACCCACGCAAAGAAAACTTCTTCCTTTCCGTAATATTGGGTTTCACTCCAGCTGTCCAAAATGGAAGAAAATCCTTCAGTACTGGGTCCTTCCGTTGAAATTCCTGCATTTACCTCTTGGTGTAACCTGGGAAACTCTCAGATGCTGGTGGGCTGGCCTGCACTAAGTCGGATCTGATCGGCCGAGGAGCACTCGGAGACCTGCTGACACACACAGAGCTCAATTGGACTGGTATAGCTGCCCCACCGGAACAGGAAAAGGCTGCCTGAAGATCGCTAGGAGTGACTGTTCCTCTGTCGGATGTAGGCATCCTTGATAAGGCATCTGCATTAATGTTTGACTTCCCGGTTCTGTATTTGATTTCAAAGTTAAAATTTTTGCTCGACAGCACCCAACTTGGCTGATTGAAGATAACTGAGGGAATTGTTATCGGTATACGCATTAAAGCGACTCCCCATCAGATACTCTCTGTATTTCTCTGTAATGGCCCACTTGAGAGCCAACAACTCCAACTTGAAAGAACTATAATTCGACATGTTTCGCTCTGTCGGTCGCAGTCCCCTGGATGCATACGAGATGACTTGTCGTTTCCCATCTATTTCTTGTGATAACACGGCTCCACGTCCCTGATGACTAGCATCGGTTTCCAGGATAAAGGGATGATCAAAGTTGGCATAGCCAAGCACTGGAGCAGATGTAAGTTTACCTTTCAACGTCTGAAATGCTGCAGAACTCTTGTCAATCCATCTGTCTTGGAAGTTGAACTTCTTACGAGCTTTCAAATCACGCTGACACATTCCTGTCATATCATTTAGTGGCCTGGCGATGTTCGCGAAACCGGCCACGAACCGCCTATAATAGCTTCCGAATCCCAAAAAGGTTCTCAGCTCCTTCGTGCTTGTTGGGATTGGCCAATCACGAACACACGCGATTTTCTCAGGGTCAGTGGCAAGTCCATTCGACGTGATAACGTGCCCGAGGTACTTCACCTCTTTCCTCAGAAAGAAACACTTACCTGGGGAAAGTTTCAACCCAAACTGCTTCAACCTGGTCAACACAGTATCCAGCCTCACTAGATGGTTCTGGAATGTCTTGGAGTAAACGATAATGTCGTCTAGATAGACTAGTAGGTACTCGAACAGTTCTCTGGCAAAACGCTTCTGCATCAATCGATGGAATGTGGCGGGGGCGTTTGAGAGTCCGAAGGGAATTCTACGGAGCTCAAAAAGCCCGAATGGAGTTATGAAGGCAGTTTTCGCAGCATCCTTCGGGCTCATTGCTATCTGATTATACCCACATGCAAGATCCATGGTGGAAAAATATGTTGCCCCATCCAAATGGTCCAAAGTTTCTTCTATTCGTGGCAAGGGAAAGGCGTCACGTCTTGTTTTGAGATTTAAGCGACGATAGTCCACGCAAAGTCTCAGGTCGCCAGTCTTCTTTCTTACAATAACAATAGGTGAGGCATAAGGAGAATGACTTTCCTTGATGACTTTCCTATCTAATAACTGCTGGATATGGCGTCGTACCTCTTGGAACTAATTTGGGGGTATACGCCTACTTGGCTGATTCACCGGTGTCATCTTCCGTTGGGATGCAGTGTTGTACTTCTTCCGTGTACCCAATATCACCATCGCCTAAGGCAAATGCATCCTTATGCTTTTGCAGCAAGGCTGATAACTGCTCCTTCGGTTTCTCCGGCAGTTCTAAGTTATTCACATCTTCCATCATTGACTCTCACTTGCCATTTCCCACTGGTTGTAGTAGGGCATCCTGCGGTTCTTCGCGCACTGGTTCCCTTGAACTGACCTCTTCAGTAGCATTCTCAACAGCATCCAACCGATGGATTGTCCCAAGCCTGGTTCGAGGTTCCAACCACATCTCTTCATCACTCAGGTTTGCCACTTTCAACGGGAGTTGGTGTCCTTCAACAGCACAACAGGTATTCACTACATGAAGTTGAGGTGGGAGGCTTCCAGGTATAGCCTCGATCATAACATCAGCATTGGCATCTGGCTTCCCTCTGAATCCACAGGCATCACCATTGACGCAGACCATGGAGGAATATACACGGGATGTTTCCCAGCTACTTTGGCTATACCTTGAAGCCGACAACTCTGTCGTTGCTGCTGAACAACCACTTCGAACACCTTACCCCATTCTCCAGGAACTTGCTCAGAAACTGCTCTATTACCTGTCACTGTTAGTAACTCAAATTACATTCATCCCTATAAACCCAGGAACCTCTTTTCGCTGTTTGCCGAAGACATCTACAGGGTCCTTGACAACAAGGACACCAATCTCCGGGAGTAATTTCCCTTGTGCCCTAATTTCCAGTTTTACATAACCAACATAGGGTATTTCTAGGTCATTTGCGGCTGTCAGGGTTAACCAGTCTCCGGTAGGGATTATCTTCCTCCCGCGACCTTGCAAGTGTTTCCTGAAAAATCCTTCTGTCACCGTTGTCACTTGAGAACCTGAATCTAGTAAGCTGGGTACCTCAATATCATCCATATACATTGTTGTGACTACTCAATCCCCAAATGCCTTGTTGTAAATCTCCTCAACGTTAGACGGAGCAGACGAAGCCGATGAGCCTGTAAATTCCCCACCTGCTACTCGACTCACTGTAGCAGGGGGTTGCCATTTGACGCTTGCCATGAATAGTTGTTGCGCATTGCTGTTGGGTTGGATCTCTTTGGACAATTTTTCACCACGTGACCGGCTTCGTCACATTTAAAGCAGATAGGCCTTCAATCACTATCAAATTTGGGCTCCTTTCGTCGCCGATATGCACCTTGCCTTCTCTCTGATGGGACGTTTCCATTCTCACGATTGACCGACTTTACGTAACTCCAATGTTAGGTCTTGAAATGCTCTGGTCTGCTGTTCCAGGTGAGATAACAGACTGTCTGACAAAGCAGCAGGACTGCCTTCCCGTTAAGTGGGGGCTCCCTCAAGGTTGGTATGACTGGTGTCATCCATCACTATTCCGCGACTGGCTGCTGGTCTCTTCGGAACTCTCTTCAACCCTTCCTCCTCTTCCATGTAACGCATTGCCTCATCACTTAAGTCGAGGAATGTGACATCTGGGTGTTCTCGAATGGTTCGACGCAATTCCCTACGAAGTTGAGAATCTCTTACAGCATCTGCAAAATGGTCGCGCAGCGCAATATCTCTGTCCGGGACACCATTCGCATTTCGACATAATACAAGATCCATCATCCGATTAAGATCATGAGAAAATTCTCCCATAAAACTCAACCAAAAGCTGAGGAACAGAACGTTTTTCACCGAAGGTCTCATTCAGGATGTCTAGAATCTTCTCTGGGTTCTCTCTCTCCAATCTAGGCCGCACTCTTATTTCGGAACGTGCTGCTCCCTCCAAATGGCGCATTATGAAATCGACTTTCTCCTCGCGCGAAAAATTTCGTGCTGCAAAGACGCGTTTTATTTCTTCTACAAATTCCTCTAACAGCCATTCATCTTTCTCCATTGGAGAACCTTCAAACATAGTTAATTTCCTATCCCGGAGAACGTAGACAAACTGTCGACCTTCCCTTGACCTTTGTAGCTCATCACGTAACTGCTGAACAGTTTGACGAAGTTGCGCTAAATCGTCATTATTCCCTCTACCGGGGCCTGGTCTGCCTCACCCGGTGGATCTCCTCCTTCGCCGTTACTCATTTCGTGACGAAAATGGTGCCAACAGGGGAATAGTACCAAGAAGAAAAGGCCGTAAACGCGCACGCTTCAACTTAGCGGAAAGACGCCTGGTCCTGTCCAACGATTGCATGCAAAGAGCGCAAGCAAGCATGCACCACAAAGCTACTCCCCAGCTTACCTGTAGCCAATACTTACCTGAGGTTTTGTGTTACGTCCCTTGGTTTCGTACTTACAAAATAAAAACCCTATACTTCTCTACAAGAATAATTCCTCTGCACATGAACACTGCATGCAGAACAACACCCTAAACAAAATAGAAGATTACCTTACAGTACTCCACCAAAAACATTAGAGGAACTTCCGCAGTATATACTACTCTTGATCCACAGTTACTTTCTACTGCACCTCTAAAATACATTAACTTCAGCTTTATATACTACTCTTGAAGTACAGGTGCTTCCTACTGCACCTCATAAACAAAGTAACTTCAGCTTTATATACTACTCTTAAATACAGGTGCATCCTACTGCACCTCTAAAATACAGTAACTTCAGCTTTATATACTACTCTTGAAGTATTTCCTTGTTGCATCAAAGTGCTCACCAATGCAATGTGCTCAGCTTAGTAAACTGAATAAAAGATATATACCGTTGGAAATCAGCAGAAAAAGTGTTCAATTGTTCTTGTTGTTTTTTCTCTATTTTCTGGGTTTTTCTATTTTTTCTGTTTTTGTGTTGTTTTTTTTTCGGTACAATATTCATGCACTGGATCCAGATGTAGAAAGTCTGCAATCAAGTGATGTCCAATAGCACATTCTTGTTGGAATAAGTCCACTTGAAGCACAGGAAATAATTCCATAACACTATGCAGTTTATGATTCAGCCTCTGTTGGGTAATCTGATATTTCCTCTCGGCAATTGTACGATTCTTCTGCCGGAAATGATACACCTGGCTATCTTCGTTGAAATGTGGTCAGACGTCTCCACAGTTCACTGCCCCTTGATTATTTGTTTGTCTGTTAGCAATGATCACACCCTGCTCACCAGCGCCAAATGTGACCCGGCTCATGTAAGCTATATAAGGTTCTTGGTGAATGATGTCGTTGATTCCAGATTCACACAGTATTGGATTTTGCTCTGAATGTCCAAACAAGGACAAGTTCCATAATACAGACAAATTTCTATATAACAAAAGGGGCACCTTGTGACACAGACAGCCTTGCTTATAATAATTCGTCAACACTGACAGATTCTATCAGGACCTTCCCGAAACAATATAAATCAATTCTATTCATTCTTGAATCCATGTACATCATGCACATTCTTGATCATAATAAAATCTCCAATGACTCAATAGATTTAACCGGAACGATATAAATTTGATACAAACTCAGAGTTTAGCGAGTCAATCATATAGAAATGGGGGGAAATGAACAGGGAGGGGGGGGAGTCGGATATAGTTCCACGTGCCAGCAACGTAAATAGGTCAGTGACTGCCATGTAAAGTTTTAGGCGCCAACAGTACAATTTACAGTGTGTCTTTGGTACAGAGTTTGCCAAAGATCTCCGCTAAATTTAGTTCAGTACGTTCAAACTAATTACTGACAAATAAATCATGAGAACTCACTATTGTAAATACCGCAATCTGCACACAACACACCGAATGCAATTCCAGACCACTGCTGCAGTTTTCAACGAGCAGCGTTCTAACATCTTCATCCGGTTTCAATAGCTGTAGTTACGTCATGAACAAGGCGAAAGTAACGCCACCTATCGGCTGTATTCGGAAACTCTAGACAAAAGGAAACCAAGGGATACAACTCTCATAGCAAATGCATATACTTCGAATTAGTGGCTAAATGCGAAAGGAAACAGCAATAGGCGCACACCCGCCCACAGACTGACGCACGTGTTGATCTGTCGAACAATATATGTACTTTTGAGTCTATTATTGAAGCGGTATCGCGAGAAATGGGACAAAAATAAACTAGGGGCCTTTGATAGCATCTTTTACGTATGGATTTATGTAAGGTTTCTGCTCGCCGTTTGATCTCATTTGCACTGATACGGAATATATAAGTAATTGGCCTTAGCAGTGGACATATTTATATTCCTGATAAACGTACGGATCGATAATAGCGACTCTTAATAGTCCACATTTATTGAATCATTGATTGATTATAAAACATTCTGTGGTGCCTGACAATAATTGGATAGCGCGGATATTGGTTAGGGGAAGTTTTCGCTTGATAGATTGGTCAAACCTGACGATACATAATCATCTGACATTCAACATTGACCCTTCATCAAGGTGGAGATGCTTGGCTGATGACTACCAATTATCGATAGCTTCCCCTGAGGATCAAATATCTGATAACACTCTGGAGACGTTGGTCTGCTAGAATTAGAGCATGGAAGAGTAATCTTCTCTGGTCGACTTTGAAGTCCTATAAAGGTGGGTTTTGTGAGATTATTTCCACTTTTCGAATTTACAGGCACTCTTTTCGTTGTGGGGCATCTTTTGATATGGAAAATCTCGTTTGAGACTATTTAGTCGGATCGATGGCATCAAGGCAGTTCGAAAGTCTTTCCACTCATTAATTGTTTTATCGGAGAAACTAATATTCAATAGACAACCGTTAGAGAATTTGTTTGTAGAATTGGAAATGGTGGTTATCCATAACCGCCAAACAGCAGCTTCTAGTTAATTATCACATTACATCCATCTGTTAAAGGATTTTCTTGGAGGAGATAACTAATTCGGGGTCAGGTTCAGAATGTCTGTCTTGAATATAATGACGCTATGAATGAGACATACCCGTCTTCAACGAAACTTTCAATAGCGCAGATTGTTCCTTTCATAATTTTTGCTCACGAAGAGCCTCCGCGTCCGTAATCTTAAGATACTCTCCACATATGGCACGATCTTGTTTCTACGAAGAGATGAGATATTTGCATCTTGATAAAATACGAATTGGTTATAGGTATTCCGTCGAATCAAGAGTCGATTATAAAGATATATTAGCTACCCCTTTCTGGATACTAATATTTCAGCACTTCCCGAATTTGTTAGAGAGTATTTCTTTAGCCCAATGAAAAGCCTAAAGCATTATTGACAAAACCTAAAACTGCTCAGATAATATTATATAAACGCCTTATATATGAATTTCTCGAACTATTGTTGATAAATACCAGATCATGCATGCTAGATTTATGAGATGTGCATAACTTGGCTAACGTAGATCCAGCATCGGTCGTTCGAAGCATAACTGAGATACTGGATACATATTCAGTGGTACAAACAGCGCATTAGTGATTCAACTCCACCAAAACCTTTACTAATGAGTTGGTGACTGTTGAACAACACAGGAAGGGTATCACATTTGAGAATAATTCAGCACGTTTTTTCTATTATCGTTTATGACGTAACAGAAATTGGGGGCCTGCCCGTGAGCTTTGTTTACATTTTAGCTGCCAGCTGATCAGCTTTGCAACATAGTTCTAAATTGATACATTGTCTAAATTTGTGAAGCCAGGGAGTACGCTATCAATATGTCATTTGAACCAGCACAGTTTGCTTCAAAGCCTAGTCAGGAGGTATTTAACGAACTACGCAAAGAGGATTTGTTCGCGCTGTGTAACTTCCTACAAATTAAAGTTAAAACATCTTTGAGAAAACAAGAAACTCATTATTAAACATTTTATTGGCAAACAACTTTAGGATGAAAGTGATTTTGATTTAACTGAGGAAACAGCTGATGATTTGGAAATAAAGAAATTAGAATTGCAAAATCAGCTGGAATTAAAGAAATTAGAATTAGAAAAAGACAGAGAAAAGGAAGAAAGACAGTTTCAGTTAGAGAAAGAAAAGTTAGAAAAAGAGGAAAGAGAGAAAGAGAAAGAAAGACAGTTAGAGAGAGAAAAGGAAGAAAGACAGTTTCTGTTAGAAATGAAGAGTATGAAATTACAGTCGCAAACAAGTCCTCCTACACATGCACCTGTACAATCGCAATCAAAATTTGATGCGGCTCGTCAAATACGTCTCGTCCCATGCACCATTTCAGGAAAAAGAAGTTGATAAATATTTTCCGCATTTTGAGAAAATTGCTGAAAATTTAAACTGTCCAAATTGAAGTTTACTTCTTGAAATTGTTTTGATCGGAAAGGCAAGAGAGATTTACACTTAATTGACGGTAGAGCATGCATCAAATTATGATATAGTGAAGGATTTAATCCTTAAGGTTATGAATTAGTTCCTGAAGCCTATAGACAAAAATTTCATAGTTGTGAAAAAGAAAACTCTCAGAATCATGTAGAATTTGCTCGTTCAAAAGAACAGTTATTTGATAGGTGGTGTGCTTCGGTTAATTGACAACCAATTTGAAAGCCTTAGACAGCTTATGCTGGTAGAGGAATTTAAAAGGTGTATCCATGGTGATATTAGAACATTTCTTGATGAAAAGAATGCCAACACTTTAAACCAAGCAGCACGATTTGCTGATGAATACGCTCTGACACACAAATTATCATTTGTCAATGCTGTTAAGCTAAGTTCATTCCAGTCTAATCTCTCAGATAACAAACCCAGTTCTTTTCTCAGGGCCTAAAACTTTTAACCCCAGTTACAAAGGCCAAAGGTCAAACACAAAGTCTCAGTCACCCACTTTTAACACTCAAAATAAGTCTCCCGTTTGCAGCTATTGTAAGAAGGAAGGCCATTTAATGGCTCATTGTTTAAACTGAAAAGAGAACATGATCAGGCCTTTCAAAAGCCCAGTGGTTTCCTCACTTCTTTGCCCAAGCAGGTTAGTGACGTTCATAGTGTATATAACGTTAAGATGGCCAGGGGCACTGTTCTTATTAGTTCTTCAACTTGACAGTTTTTCAAATCCTGTTATGGAGATTTTTGAACCATTTATCCACAGTGGTTTTGTGTCACTTTCAAGTGATCTTTCTAATGCTACTTCTGTGAAGATTTTGCGAGACACGGGCGCGTCCCAGTCTCTTTTGTTGGCAGATATTTTGCCGTTTTCTGATTCTTCATCTGCAGGCAGTAATGTCCTGATTAAAGGGGTAGATTCTGTAAATTATACACCCGTTCCGCTCCATAGCGTTCATCTGTCCTTCGACTTGGTTTCTGGACCTGTTACGGTGGGTATTAAAGGTAGTTTACCATTTGAGGGTGTTCAATTACTTCTTGCCAATGATCTTGCGGGAGATAAGGTCGGAGTTAACCCGATTGTTACTGACAAGCCTTAATTGGATCAGATCCATGATCAAGTTGAAGACGAAATTCAAGGTTTGTATCCTGCTTGTGCAGTTACTAGAGCCATGAGTAAATTGGCTGAGGAGTCTGAAAAGTCTCTGAAAAGGGGGCGGGCCTCGGCCCGCCCCCTGTACAGACCTTTTGGTCTTTGATATATGTTGGCATTGGTGGGAAGTTGATGCTTGGTCGACATCGGGCTTTACAAGACCAGTTTTTTGTGATAAATGCCGTCATTTTCATCTGACGACGATACAGTTCACCAATTCCCAGTGTACGAGTTGTCACAGCGACACAGCTCACCAATTACCAATATACGAGTTGTCAGAGCATTTCCATCATAGCTCTCTAGATTTGTTTCTAATACCGCTTATGCCGGTGCTAGGGGCCGTGTGGTCATGTCATCCAAGTTGCCACATGAACAGGTACAATAAAAGCGTACCTGAGATACAACAGATATCACGAATCGTTAGATTCTTGGTTTGTGCTTTAGAATAGGTTTAACCAGAAGACTATACTGTGAAGCCATGTGACTCTGTCAGTATGTCGGCACCTCTTCCAACTTCCCTAAACTGTGTTACATTTTTTACCTGTGTATGGCGAGATTCTGCTGGTGGACGTTTCGTCCCCGAGGCCCACCCCCTGTACAGACCTTTTGGTCTTTGATATATGTTGGCATTGGTGGGAAGTTGATGCTTGGTCGACATCGGGCTTTACAGACCAGTCTTTTGTGTTAAATGCCGTCATTTTCATCTGACGACGTACAGCTCACCAATTCCCAGTGTACGAGTTGTCACAGTGACACAGCTCACCAATTACCAATATACGAGTTGTCAGAGCATTTCCGTCATAGCTCTCTAGACTTGTTACTAATACCGCTTATGCCGGTGCTAGGGGCCGTGTGGTCATGTCATCCAAGTTGCCACATGAACAGGTACAATAAAAGCGTACCTGAGATACAACAGATATCACGAATCGTTAGATTCTTGGTATGTGCTTTAGAATAGGTTTAACCAGAAGACTATACTGTGAAGCCATGTGACTCTGTCAGTATGTCGGCACCTCTTCCCACTTCCCTTATATGTGTTGTAATCTTAAAGATGACGTCATCGATGACGTTTGTTTGGCTGACACATTCGTGTGTTTAAATGATGAGGCTGATAAGCCACATTTTGATAGCAAATTGGAATGTTCTAATGACAAACTTTCAAAATCACAGCTGGTTAATGAACAACATAGTGACAAGGACATTTCCAAGTTGTTTGACAGGGCAGTAGATGACTGTGATGTAACTCAAGAGCCTGCGTGTTACTTTTGTAAGAATGGTGTTCTTATGCGCAAATTGCGACCGCCAGATTTGTCACCTGATGATGAGTAGGCAGTTAAGTATCAGATTTTAGTACCAAAGTCATATCGTTCAGATATCCTCAGACTAGCCCATGAAACACCTCTTTCAGGCCATTTAGGTGTTAACAAAACATATGACAAAATTCCAAATCATTTCTATTGGCCAAATTTAAAGAATTTTGTAGGTCATGCCACACATGTCAAATGATAGGAAACCCAAACCAAACCATACCAAAGGTCCCTCTACAACCAATCCCTGCATTTGAGGAAGCATTTAGTAGGGTGATTATAGATTGTGTTGGTCCATTACCAAGCAAGGTCAAGCAATCAATACATGTTAACAATCATGTGTGCTTCAACCAGGTTCCCTGAGGCCATTCGTTTACGGAATATTAAGGCAAAAACTATTGTTACGGCCTTAGTAAAGTTTTTCACACTTGTCGGCCTACCCCAGTCTGTTCAGTCTGATCAGGGATCTAATTTCATGTCAGGAATTTTTCAACAAGTCATGCATGAATTGGAAATAAAGCAGTATAAATCATCTGCATACCACCCAAAAAGCCAAGGCGCATTAGAAAGATTCCACCAGACATTAAAGAACATGATTAGAACTTCTTGTTTTGACACTGAGAAAGATTGGGATGAAGGTATACATTTGTTATTATAATTTGTAGAGAGTCTGTTCAAGAGTCTTTAGGCTTCAGTCCATTTGAATTAGTCTTTGGTCATACAGTTAGAGGACCACTTAAACTGCTAAAGGAAAAGTTCCTAGACAGTGATCTTGACTCATGTAGTCTCTTACAATATGTGTCGGACTTTCGCACCAGGTTGACTAAAGCACGTGATTTGGCCATGTCAAATTTAAAGTCAGCACAAAAATGTATGAAAATAACCTATGATAAACATGCCCTTAAACGAAGTTTCAAACCTGATGAGAAGGTACTGGCTTTTCTGCCTCTTCCTGATAATTCACTTAAGGGTAGATAATATGGTCCTTATGTCATTGAAAAGAAATTAAGTGGCCTTAATTATGTAATTCAGACTCCTGACAGGCGAAAAAACAAACAGTTATGTCATGTAAACATGTTAAAGTTATACATAGACAGAGATACCACTAACAGTACTGTACAGCCTGTAAGTGTAGTTAGTTCTGACCCTGATAATAATGAAACTTGTGAAGAGCCCATGACAGCGGCGAAATTACAGAACTCTGACATTCTACTTAATTTGGATTCCAAGTTATGTCATCTTGAACCAGCGCGTCAGGAAGAACTTCGAACTCTGCTCAGTCAATGTGAACATTTGTTTCCCGATATCCGCACACGGACTGATACAATTTCACATGACGTCAATGTCAGAGATTCTAATCCAGTGAAGCAACACCCATATCGTTTGAATCCCATTAAACAAAACTACCTGAAAAAAGCGATTCAGTATTTATTGGACAATGACTTCATTGAACCAAGTAATAGTAACTGAAGTTCACCTTGTATCCTCGTTCAAAAGCCAGATGGCAGTTACAGGATGTGTACTGACTACAGAAAGATGAACACATTGACCAAAACAGACACATTCCCTATTCCACGCATTGATGATTGCATTGATAAAGTGGGAAGTGCCAAGTTTGTGTCAGAGTTTGATCTTCTGAAAGGATTTTGGCAAGTTCCACTGACAGATCGTGCGAAGGAGATATCAGCACTCGTCACTTCGGAGGATCTGTTCCAGTACAAAGTCATGCTATTTGGAATGAAAAATTCTCCAGCCACGTTCCAGCGTCTCATCAACCGTGTTACTTCTGATTTGGAAGGATGTGACTTACATTGATGACGTCATTGTCTACAGCGATACATGGTAATATCATCCACAGAGAATTCGCGCACTGTTCAGTCGGCTGAGTGACGCCAAGCTGACAGTCAACCTTGGAAAAAGTGAATTTGGACATGCACGTGTGACATTCTTGGGTCATGCTGTAGGTCAGGATCAGGTAAAACCTGTAGATGCTAAGGTTAGTGCTATCTCGCTATTTCTAAGACCAACATGTAAGAGACAACTGATGCGTTTCTTGGGTATGGCTGGTTACTACAGGAAATTTTGTCCAAATTTTTCAGATATTACTGAACCTTTAACTCAACTCTTAAGAAAGAGGGCAACTTTTGTTTGGACCGATGAATGTGAATCAGCTTTTGAAAACCTGAAAGCCATACTCAAGAGCGCGCCAGTTCTTTCAGCGCCAGATTTTGATTCACCTTTCAAACTGGCTGTAGATGCTAGTGATGTTGCTGCTGGTGCCGTTTTTTACAAGAAGGTATAGATGGTGTAGATCACCCAATATGTTATTTTTCACATAAATTTGACAAACATCAGAGAGGCTTTACAACATTTTGATGTTTATGTTACTTCTTCATCGTTGCCAATTACTGTATTCAGTGATCACAGTCCACTTGTTTTCATAAGTAAGATGAAAAACAAAAATCAAAGATTGTTGAGATGGAGTTTGGTGTTACAAGAATACAATACTGAAATCAGACATATTAAGGGCAAGGACAATTTGATTGCTGATTTGTCTCGCATATAATGTACATATGTTTGTCAACATTTTGCTGTTGTAATATAGATTTTGTTTTGCAATAATGTTTTGAATTGTCAAGAAAGTTCTAAGTTTGAAACTTTCTTTTTTTAAGAGGGGGAGTGTCATGGTATTATTATTAGACACTGTAGATATTTCTCGAATAATAGAGCCACGTAAGCTTGTTTACATTCTATTATGTGCTTATATTCATGGAGTTTTCTCGAAGCTGTTGTGGATTGTATCTGGGTCAGATCATGCGTCAAAGCTATGTGTTCTGGAAACTTCGCGATTTGTAGAATTAACTCGAATGCCTCATAGAGTATAAATAGCCCAACATTCAGTGATCGGGGAGGGAATTCGGACTGGTTTTATGTGGGTGCGTTATACTTACTATGCAGATTGTATACTCCTGTGAATTGACTTTTGGCTGCGTTGTAATCTACGTGATTGAACTGTCGGAAACTGGACAACAACTGAGCAGTGTTCAAATATCAAAATACAGAACAGCGATTTGTGCGGCACGGACTGTATAGAGATTTGCACGTCAAAACGGACTGTGAAGTATACACCGGTATAGCATTGAACAGTAAGACTATATTTTACATTTATTTGTTGTATTAACCTTACTTAATTTGTGTATGATTTTAGTACTGTAAATAAATATTTGATTGTTAATCCTTGACTTCACAAAAGTTTTTTGTTAGGTTTTCTCTATTATCGTTTATGACGTAAACACTATATTGGTCATTCAGTTTATACTGGTAAATCATATTTTAACGTCTTTAAATGTATAATCGTGTGGTTCATTCATTTGCCTTTGTGATTATTTGTTCGTGAGTTTATTTAGGACAATGTGACAGACTGCCTTTAGAATCCATTAATTTTGGGCATAGACGGCCCCAAGAATCAAGGTATCTCCGTTGCTACCATATCTCTTATTATGTCAAAAGAATATGAAGTATCTCAGTCCTGTTTTGGTTGTGCTTGTCGAATTAAACATCTCGAAGAGCTAGTCAGTACTAGTGTAAGGTGAAACTGAGTCAACTTGATCCCTGATTTTGAGTGCATTTGTGGAGGAAATGTGGAGGAAAGGTCAAGTGCAGTATAGTTCCGGCAGAAAGACCAAAAAGCTACATCCAACACAGGAGAGTTCCAAATTTGCATATCACGTGACCCAGGTCAAAGATGTATTCATCCGCGGTGATGCGGTCATGTCTGGCGGTGATTCGGTCGCGGAAAAAAGCTTCCGCGGAGAAAAAGTAGTCCCTAGATAAAATGGTCCGATTGGGTCGAGTGAGGTATCAGAGTGAAGCTTAGGTGAAGGGGCATCTAATGGGCTGGGTGTGGGATTGAAATATCGGCATTCTGCGCATGCGCGGTGGCCCAAGGGTATGAAAATAGACGTTTTGGAGCTAGGGGAGCCCCTAATGGTCCAATGGGATCGAGTGAGGTATCAAAGTGAAGCATTCGTGAAGGGGCGACTGATGTGGGTGTGGGTTCAAAATGGCGGCTGATGTGGGTGTGGGTTCAAAATGGCGGCTGATGTGGGTGTGGGTTCAAAATGGCGGCTGATGTGGGTGTGGGTTCAAAATGGCAGCTGATGTGGGTGTGGGTTCAAAATGGCGGCTGATGTGAGTGTGGGTTCTTACTGGCGGCTGATGTGGGTGTGGGTTCAAAATGGCGGCTGATGTGGGTGTGGGTTCAAAATGGCGGCTGATGTGGGTGTGGGTTCAAAATGGCGGCTGATGTGGGTGTGGGTTCAAAATGGCGATTACCCTCAAAAACACCTCTAAGCCATATAATGATAATAAACATAATCTATAGGTGTTGTACCATGTTAATAGGATCAGTCTAGCATCTGTACCACCCTAGGGTCGAGCGTTTATTGTCCCGTGTATCTCCGCAGAAAATCAACAAACAAAATGGCGGCTCCAGGATGGTGTGTGGGACGCCCTTTCCACATCACGGCGTCGACCGTAGCGCCATCTGCACACATTGACGCAAGGGAGACAACTCGTGTGGCCCAAGGGTATGGAAATAGCCGTTTTGGAGCTAGGGAAGTTACTACTGGTCCAATGGGGTCGAGTGAGGTATCAAAGTGAAGCTTATGTGAAGGGGCATCTAATGGGCTGGGTGTGGGGTTGAAATATCGTCATTCTGCGCATGCGCGGTGGCCCAAGGCTATGGAAATAGCCGTGTTGGAGCTAGGGGAGCTACTCATGGTCCGATGGGGTCGAGTGAGGTATCAAAGTGAAGCTTATGTGAAGGGGCATCTAATGGGCTGGGTGTAGGATTGAACTAGCGTCATTCTGCGCATGCGCGGTGGCCAAGGGTATGAAAATAGCCGTGTTGGAGCTAGGGGAGCCCCTCATGGTCCAATGGGGTCGAGTGAGGTATCAAAGTGAAGCTTAGGTGAAGGGGCATCTAATGGGCTGGGTGTGGGATTGAAATATCGGCATTCTGCGCATGCGCGGTGGCCCAAGGGTATGAAAATAGACGTTTTGGAGCTAGGGAGCCCCTAATGGTCCAATGGGATCGAGTGAGGTATCAAAGTGAAGCATTCGTGAAGGGGCGGCTGATGTGGGTGTGGGTTCAAAATGGCGGCTGATGTGGGTGTGGGTTCAAAATGGCGGCTGATGTGGGTGTGGGTTCAAAATGGCGGCTGATGTGGGTGTGGATTCAAATCATTAAGCCATATAATTATAATAAACATAATCTATAGGTGTTGTACCATGTTAATAGGATCAGTCTAGCATCTGTACCACCCTAGGGTCGAGCGTTTATTGTCCCGTGTATCTCCGCAGAAAATCAACAAACAAAATGGCGGCTCCAGGATGGTGTGGGGACGCCCTTTCCACATCACGGCGTCGACCGTAGCACCATCTGCACACATTGACGCAAGGGAGACAACTCGTGTGGCCCAAGGGTATGGAAATAGCCGTTTTGGAGCTAGGGGAGTTACTACTGGTCCAATGGGGTCATATGAGGCATCAAAGTGAAGCTTATGTGAGGGGGCATCTGATGGGCTGGGTGTGGGGTTGAAATAGCGTCATTCTGCGCATGCGCGGTGGCCCAAGGGTATGGAAATAGCCGTGTTGGAGCTAGGGGAGCTACTCATGGTCCGATGGGGTCGAGTGAGGTATCAAAGTGAAGCTTATGTGAAGGGGCATCTAATGGGCTGGGTGTGGGATTGAACTAGCGTCATTCTGCGCATGCGCGGTGGCCCAAGGGTATGAAAATAGCCGTGTAGGAGCTAGGGGAGCCCCTCATGGTCCAATGGGGTCGAGTGAGGTATCCATGTGAAGCTTATGTGAAGGGGCATCTGACTGGACTAGTGGCTTGGGCGTTGTCACCAGTCTGCGCATGCGCGGTGGCCCAAGGGTATGGAAATAGCCGTTTTGAGAGCTAGGGGAGTTACTCATGGGCCGATGGGGTCGAGTGAGGTATCCATGTGAAGCTTATGTGAAGGGGCATCTGACTGGACTAGTGGGTTGACATAGCGTCATTCTGCGCATGCGCGGTGGCCCAAGGGTATGGAAATAGCCGTTTTGAGAGCTAGGAGAGGGCCGATGGGGTCGAGTGAGGTATCAAAGTGAAGCTTATTTGAAGGGGCATCTGACTGGACTAGTGGCTCGGGCGTTGTCACCATTCTGCGCATGCGCATAGACGTTTTGGGATGTAGGGGAGTCCCTAATGATCCAATGGGGTCGAGTGAGGTATCAAAGTGAAGCTTAGGTGAAGGGGCATCTAATGGGTTGGGTGTGCGGTAGGAATATCATTCTGCGCATGCGCAGATGCAATGCGGAGCTCTCGTCCAATCAGAAGCGAGTTTTTCAAATCCGCCACGGAGCTTTCGTCCAATCAGAAGCGAGTATTTTGACCCGGTGCATTATGGGACATATCCAAGATCGCGGCACGTATGTTCAAGATGGCGGCACATCTGGTGTCGAAAACTGGCCATTTTTGTCGGGATGTGGTCACCTAGTGTCGAAAATTGGACCCTGTATGGGTCCCGCTAGACGTGTTGGACCTAGGGGAGCCACGAATGGTCCAATGGGGTCGAGTGAGGTATCAAAGTGAAACATTCGTAAAGGGGCATCTGATGGGCTGGGTGTGGGGTTGAACTATCGGCATTCTGCGCATGCGCAGAGGCCCGCCCCGGCCCCCCAGCGTGCGCGTGCGCGCGGGTTCTCCGGCCGCAGCGCGCGCGCGCGTCATCACCGGCAGTGCGCGCGCGGACGCATGTCAGGTCAAATGGTCACCTCCAGGTCAAACGGTCCAATGTCCAATGAGACAATGTTGCGGCATCGCTATAGACAGAGCTTGAGCACAAAAAAGGGGATTCTAGATGAACCTGGGAAAGATGGGCAGTTCCATTTGGACCAATCAGCGGTCGAGAAAAAGAGCCAATCAGCGGTCGAGAAAAAGAACCAATCAGCGGTAGAACAATCAGCCAATCGAATTGGGGTTCTCACGGTGTGCTTTCGCTGACGTCCGCGCCTACATCTGGGTTCTTGTACACCCGGGTAATATTTTCTGGACATGGATGGGTTACCTTTGGCTCCATTCTAGGCCACTGATTGGCTAATACGGTGTTCAAAACCAGTTTCTTGCATTATGCTCATAGAACTTATAGTCATAATCTATACGTGTTGGACGAGTCTCTTCACTCACCGTATACACGTACCTCAATGAAATGCCCGCTCCAAACCTAGACCAAAAACACGTACTTGGTCTGTAGGCTGATTTCATTGGCTCTCTATTTTTACTATAGTGCTCTTGCATTCTAACCTTGATGGGTTACCTAGAACTTATAGTCATAAACATAATCTATACGTGTTGGACGAGTCTTTTCACTCACCGTATACACGCACCTCAATGAAATGCCCGCTCCAAACCTAGACCAAAAACACGTACTTGGTCTGTGGGCTGATTTCATTGGCTCTCTATTTTTACTATAGTGCTCTTGCATTCTAACCTTGATGGGTTACATTTTGGCCCCATCCTACACCACTGATTTCAGTTTGACTGAATCTCCACATTGGGCATTGATGCATTATGAATAAAACACACAAGACAGGGTTTTTTGGTGAGATCTCATTTTTTTTATTCAGTGAACAACAACAACGTGAGAACAACCACGTGAAAACTGAAGCCCAGAACAAGGGGCTTGTACATTGAATTGAAGCCCAGAACAAGGGGCTTGCACATTGAAGCCCAGAACAAGGGGCTTGTAAACTTAAGCCCAGAACAGCGGGCTTGTAATTAACTTAAGCCCAGAACGGGGCTTGTACATTGAAATGATGGGCGGCCCAGTCATAGACGAGTACATCGCGGTCCTCGGCCTTGGGGGTACTCGTCAAACATCTGTACGATGGTAGATAAGGGTCTTCCCCGGCATCGATGGTACAGGTAAAACAAGCAATATTGTCCGCACACGCCACTGGTCAGGCTTTGCAACGTTTGACTGTTCCAACACCACGTCTCTGTGCCTTGATCCATGAAGTCTGTTAAATCGGGATGGAGGGGTGGCAGGCCGTACGGGTCAAAGTATTCGCCCTGCTGTTCTGTCAAGTACACGGCCACCCAGTGTTCACCGGGCCGATCCATCGGGTCCGTGTTGAGAACGTAAGCAGCAGGATACATACGGTCTAATGGAAACACATCTCGGGCGAACACCCCTTGAAAGACCCTACGTGTCTCTGGGTCATTCTCCAGCACGGTGGTTATCTGGTCTGTATCCATGTTAGGTGGAGAAGTCACACAGGACGTTGCGCGCCTTGTCCACTTGAATGATGTTGTCAAACTCGGCGTAGCAGATCACATTGACGGTGGTCGCCAGGGCTCGTGCAAAGTGGATTTCCAACCGTAAGTTGCCTTGCTTGGCCAGGGCCAGCTGATGGTCGTTCTCTAAGGTGGGGGTCAGATCGAAACAGAACAACGTGTATCCGTTCGCGTAGTCCTCCCGACTGATCATATTCCCTTCGTCCTGGTTGATTTGACCGGTGGCTGTAAACAGGCTCTGATAGGCTCGAATGAAATTCCTCCGCCCAAAGTTCGGTGTTAAGGCCGTGGCTGGCACCTGTTGTCCATCCACATGCAGGGCCACAAAATTGATGCCGAAATGTTGAAAGTCAAACGGATTCTCTGGGTAGGCTCCGCTGAAACTGGTATTTTCCACACAGGCCAGGATCAATCGCTTGGGTAGTTCCCCCAGGAACAGGTTTTCTTTGTTGGCGCCCATATTTCCAGCAGGCACAGAGAACACTTTGGTTTGTACACGTCGGATAGGGTACTGGGCTGGTTTTGTTTCCAAGGCTTTCATGTGTCCCAATTGAACGGCTGGATTCGGTTTCACTTTTCGGACATACAGGACTGCGTCTTGGATGACAATCTTATAGTCCGCTGCATGCCCCTCTACGTTAGTGGCCATCAAGGCGAAGGTCGGAGGCGCCCGTATCAGTCGGATTTTGATGGGGATCTTGTTCAAGAGGTACCGGTCTTGCATGAACATGTCTGCGTGCAGTCGACCCATCATATCCACCGAGGCACTGTTCGCAGTGAAAGCCTTCCGTTTGTTATATCCCCCATTGTCCACCGTGTCCATGTGCTCGGGCGTGTCCTTGTAGAATAAAGCGGTTGTCAGCTGAGATTTTTTAGCCTCTCGGCCATACGACAACAGTGTCTCGATGTAGGCTCGATAGGGGTACGTGTTGGTGGAGTCACTGATGAGTTTGTCGCTGAGAAAAATATCCACCTGCTGAAACATCGAGTGCAGCCAGAGATTCGTCGGGCCCACCGTTGCTTGGTCAGCGATTCTGGTGCCAGCTCCATTGACCACCTTGGCTTTCACATACAAGTAGGTATGGGCTAAATCCACATAGGCCGTATCCGCATTACTGATGGTGAACTCGATGGGCCCGGTTTCGTTGATGCTGGAGAGCGGGAGATGCTCCACCCATAATCCTTGTTCGACACTGGTCTGTGTGGGCGGCACGGTCCACAAATCAAATTCACTGTTGGTGGAGGGGCAGGACTCGGCGTGGATCAAGGGCATGTTTTAAGAAAAGATATCCTTTGTCTTCTTCGATGTGCGTCGTCGCTGGGTCGGTCGTCGACTGGTGCGTGGTCTCGGTGGGGCAGCTCTTTTATTCCCTACGGTGCGTTGTGCTTTGGCCACCAAGACGCCTCCCGCTTCTTTGGCCCGCCGTTTCAAGGCTTCTTTGGGTGCCGTACCCCCCAAGACATCACCGGCCACTTGCAGTCCACTGCGTACCGCTTGTTTGCCCATTGCTTTCACCCCACGCGTCACCAAGGGCAGGAACGTTTTGACGATGCTGCCGAGTATGTTCCCCAGTCCATGTCCTCGTTGCATGCGTGCACCGCTAAAGACCGGAAAGCCACCCCCGGCCTGTTGGGCATAATAGTCGGCATAGCTGCGTGCATCGCACTCGTAAGGTACTTTCATTATGCAAAGTGGGGAGCACGTGCTTGTCGAAAATGAAGTGTCAGCACCACTTTTCCTCGTTCGAATGCCACCGGTCGTCCCGTGTCATCTCTTATATCCACCGTGATCGTGTTGATGTCAGTTTGTCGTACGGGCAAGTAGAGCATGTGGGTGAAACTGTGGGTGACTTGACCTCCATACGTCTTTTTAATGGGGACCACCCGTAACAGAGGTGTGTTGATATCGCCCACGATGTGGTTGTCCACCACGTCCGAGTAGACGTAGAGTCCGTACATACCCGACTTCATATCCATCGGCATCTCGCCATGGTGTTCGGTGGGACCAGCGAACGTCTTTAGATCGAAACCCAGCATTTGCTGTAGGATAGGACTCAGTACGACACTCGCCTTGCCGGTCACGATAAGCTCTGCCTTGTCGTTGTGTGCGTTGTAATCGAAGTCCACGTGATTCTTGAAGGGATAGGCTTTGATGGGTTTTGAAGTATTCGTCACCCCCCGTAGAGCCTTATAATGCATCAGTCTTGACAGCCCACCCATGAACTCCTTGGGGGTATCGTATTGGCCTTCGGGCAGGGTGAGTCGGGTGTTTTTGCCTTCGTAGGTCACCTCGTACCACACTTCATTGGCTCGCACGTTGTACCACGAGTAAGGGTATTGGATATCCACGAGGCCACATTCCCACCGGACAGGTAAATGCAACGGTTGCGGTAACTGGATGACGTACTTGGCCACGGTGTTGTCAGGAAACACATCCAGCGAACTGTTACTGGGTAGGGTCAGGTAAAACATGGCGACTGAGCTGTCCTGCTGCTGCTGTTGGTTTTAATAGGTGTTCCAGCCCTTGGGCGGTTGCGTCCGGCATCGTGTTCGTCGCGTTGACTTGCTACGTGTCACGGCTCTGGAGATGTGGGGTGTCCTGATCGAGGGTGGTTTTTTAAAGGTCTGAAAAGAAGGTGCCCGTTGTGGTGGTGGTGGAGTTTTGGGGGGTGACTCCGGTTCCCAGTCGGCTTCCCAAGAAGGTTGTGGTGAGAGTCGTGGTGCACGAGTCGGTGAGTCACGCTGCATAAAGGCCCAGCGGTGGGGGTTCCCCACCAATTCCTGTGGTACATGCATGTCTTTCAAGCCTTGAGCGAAGACCTCCCATCCTCGAGGATCCGTGTGCGATCTGCGTTGACGCATCAGATCATTCACTAAATCCGTCATGTGGGTCCCGGGGACCACCTGATTCTGTACCAGGAGTTCGCCTTTATCATTCCAAGTCATGTTAGGATTCTGTTTCATCCGTTGTAATACCAGGCCAGCTTGTTTCTTGAACGATGCAGGTACACTCTTCAGCACTTCGTCTTCCACCCACTGTGGGGCTGTGGGGGCTACCCCACCCGGCTGTTGGAACGGTGCTGAGGTCCGCGGTCTGTCACGTGGTGGTGGTGGTGGTGGTGGTGGTGGTGGTGCTGTTGCTGGGGTAGACAGGGTTTTGTATTGGTCCATGAACGTCATGTACCGTTGAAGCGTCTCATTGTACCGTTGTACTTTCTCACTGTCGCTTAACCCCGGTCTCTGTAAGATCTGTTGCATCTCTCCATCGAGGGTGTTTATGGTCTTCACCGTAGGTGGGACAGGGTAGGGTGATTGGAGGTTTTGCAGGAACCGTGGTTCGACGAGGACCATTTTTTTCGTGTGGTTCATTGTCGGCCGAAGAGTCCACCCAATACTGGACCCAACACAGAAGCGGCCAACGGTGCTAAGATGGCCCCGAGAAAGCCGCCTTTCTGTAACACCTTTTTCTTTTGTGTTTGAGAGACCCGCTTGTGGACTAGGGTTCTTAGACCTGTCTTATGCTTGGCCAACTTGGTCTTCTGAGCCGGAGTCATTGGTACGTTGCCTTTTAACAGGTTGTACCCGATCTCGCACAGACAGCGTACAAGGTCAGGGTCCGCACCGCGTACAATGGTTCGGACTAACTCGGGTGGGGCCGTCTTCAATACACGGAGCGTGGGAGCGTGCTTCCGTACTCGCGCAGACATCCTGTACAACTAATGCCAGAACCCACAACGCTGCTCTTTTTATCTACCTCAGAGACAAAGTCAACCCTGCTGTGGTATTCATTCTTTTTATTATTCCCCATCATCAAACACACAGACCCCAGCTGGGAGAGCCACTGTGGGTGTGTTTACATTATTTTTGCATGTACACGTGGTGGGTCTCTCCGGGAAAGATGCCGGTCCGTAGTCGAAGGTGGTCGGGGGTGGCTTGCTTGAGGTCGAAGAGCATATACCCGTGCTGAGGGGTTGTGGCATCTTTAAAGGCTTCCAACGCAAACGGTGTGCGGCCGGGATACATCTGTCTCGCCAGGTGCAGCAGTTGAGTGGTATCTCTCGGGTTTTTGAAGACCACCAGGTAGTGGGCATTTAAGCTGATATTCCGATGTTCTTTGTTTTTACTGAACAGATTCTGCACAATGTAGATGATGCTGAGCCGTCGATGATGGCTGCCTTTGGTAAAGAGTTGGGTGACCCGCGCATCCGTCTCCGAGAGATGATCCAGAACCACCAAGGTGTCGGGTTCCAAATCGGCCAGGTTGGTTAGGCCTTCCACGAACGTGATGTGGGGCATTGCTGCATACGCTTCCTGTCATTCTCCGTAACACCACACGACTCGAGCAATAGGTGGGGTGATCATGCTGTCGGCGTGTTGAAGGAGCTTCCTGACGAAGTGCGTTTTGCCGGAACCCGTCGGTCCTGCGATGACGCAAGTGAAGGGATGCTGCCACCCAGGGTCCATGGTTCGAGGTGTATCCGTTGTCGTGATAACCCGCTCTTGTAAATTTCGTACGAGTGAACTGGAGTGGTGGTGGGTACAACGTCGGTCGTCGTTGTCTGTTCACTGTCAGGGATGGTGCTGGGGGTGGGTACAACGTGGGTCGTCGTTGTCGGTTCACTGTGAGGGATGAAATCCGGTGGGTGTTCAGACGTAGTGGGCGTACTTGGTGTAGGTGTAGAGCTCGACGTGGCTTGTACACGGGGTGTGGTGGTGGTGACTGGGCTCGATACGACTGGTGCTCTCTGTAGACCGGTTTTACTGGTGCCTGGTGTTCTCAGTTGGTTAAGTAACGTGCTGACATAGGCTACGTCGTAAAACACACCTCCGTACAACACACTCAGCAGGGTTAGCAATAGCACCCCAAAGCCCACTTGTGCTTTGCGCGTTTTGGGAGACGCTGTGTTCAGAGGCAGCTGCTGTTTGTCCATAGCACTGTGGTCGGACGTGGAATGAAGGAGGACGGCAGTGGTGTCTGGCTTTATAGTCGTTTCACCTGGTTGGCCGCGACCCAGGAATTGAAGGAACTGGGCCAACCTTGCCATTTCACGAAATGAAACAGTTTGCCACGTCGACGTTCCGTTTTCAAAATCTGCTCCACCGTGTAGTAGTCTTGCTGTGTTTTTACAACAGGCTGTAATTCCGTCTCGTAAAACGTCCCCAGCAACGTTTCCCCTTGGAGATCTTCCAGTTCATAGACTCGCCGCTGTCGGGGTAGGCGCCGTTTAATCAGGAAGTGCTCATCGCTCCAGTTGGGCAAGTAACTTTTCTCGAACTTGCCCTTGACTTTACTGATCCGTACAGGGTCCCCGACCTTGTACACCGCCTTCGTCGTTCGCTGCGATGGCCTGGGGTACAAGACACGCCGGACTTGGGCTTCATTGCGTTGGGTCACGGTAATGGGGGCTCTCTCTATACTCCGATGATAGGCTCGATTGTAACCCCTCACCAGTTTCGGGAGAACATCGATGTACCGCCTTGTATTCTTATAGGTGAAATATTTATACATGCGGCCTTTGAATGTCCTGTTGAACCTCTCCACCACGGAAGCCTTGGTCTCGTTGTACGTATGGAAGAAAAACACCTTCTGTTTCTTGAGAAAGGCTTGGAACGGTCTGTTGAGGAATTCCGTGCCTTCGTCGGTTTGCAAATATAAAGGTTTGCGCCCGGTCTTGAAGATGTCTTTGAACGCCGCTATGAGATTTGCCCCCGTTTTCGTCCGGATGGGTACCACCCACGCATACTTGGATAGGATATCGATGCACGTCAAGATATACCGATTCTCATCGTTGTGTTTGGCAAAGGCGCTCATATCGACCAAATCCGCTTGCCACTGGGCATCTATTCCTCCCACGATGACCCGGTTCCGTAGAAAATGGCGACGGACAGATCGATGTAAGGTATAGGTGTCTTGTCTTCTTAACCAATCTCGGACTTGGGCACGTTGTATCCCCTGGGGTTTGGCCGCTCGATAGAGAGCCGACAATGCACTATAGGCCGCCGGACTGTCGGGACTGTAGTATAAGTTATCCAGCACCTTCTCCCAGCGCTTCATGGTGACAAAAATGATGATGCACCCTGGCTCTATCGTTTATTTATAACGGGTATATCTTGGGCCGGAGTTTCTTTCTGATTTTCTCCATTGGCTTTCACAGTGTCCATGGCAAATGACCAGTCCAACTCGTCTGATGACCGCTTGATAAGCACTTCATCCACATCTACCACGGCATCTTCCAATGCAGACCATAGATCAGGGTGAAGGGTAAAATGCACTGTACCCCCATCTAGCCGAGCCAATTGAGCAAAGAAAGGGCCGCGTCGGATGTACACATCGTGACACAAGTGGATGAGGTCGCCGTCCAGTTCACCAGACAACACCCGTTTGAATTTGGTCCAGCCCTCTCGGGACAGACGAATGTGAGCCGGGCACGGTTGTGTAGGGTCCGTGTCTCCCACCTCCTCCATGATATCGACCTTATCCGCATACACGTGCAGGAAAACCTCGGGGGTCAAGCTGAGATACGCCAGTATCATATGCTCCGCCATGGTCAGTACGTGAATGGTACCAGAGTTGACTGTTTCTCGTATTTATAGGGACAACCCCGTGAGATCAAAAGGATCAGGTGGTCATATCACTGGGCTGGTTGAGTGTAGCCGGGTAATCAATGGCATCGTCGTCGGGTTCATGTAGTTGTTCATTGGGTTCTGCCGCCGATTCTCTCAGGGCACGAGCCCACTCCAACTCGTCTGATGACCGCTCGTCCGGTGTAAACAGCTGGTCCACGATAGACACCACTTTCTCGAAGGCTGTCCACACATCGGGGTCTAGGGTGAAGCTTCGCGTAGCATCTTGGTAGCGGCCCAGACGTGGGAAGAAAGGTCCACGGTATACGTAGATGGCATTGTCTATGTGGATGACGTGTCCATCGAGCTCGCCGCTCAACACCCGTTTAAATTTGGCCCAGCCGTCACGGTGTAGCGTCACCGTATTCGATACGGTCTCAGCGGGCGACCAGCAAACTCCACGGTCTTCCACCAGGGTGACTTTATCTTCATAGACGTGTAAGGGGCAGGATGGCTCGTAGGACGGGTGACATGCTTGGTCCAATGTCGAACGGTGAATGACACACACTCTGACCCTCGTATTTATAGTGTCAATACCACAGCGCCAGGGTCAATAGGGCACAGACTAGTGTGAGGCCAACCAGCCGGCGCGAGCATCAAGGATGGCTGTCATAGTCCAGTAGTGGTGAGTGATGGCACGCCTCTCCATCGAGTGCACTCTGTGGAGGACCGCTTCGGTGAACTCGTTCAGGATCTGGCGTCGTCCCTCGTTTTCGTCGCCATCTGCAAACATGGACCGGACCACTGCTCGGTAACCCGTGAATGAATTCACCGCGGTGGCATGCTGTAAAATGTGAGTCGCACAGGGCTGGATCTCCGTCATGGCTCTGCAACCGTAGAAATGAAGGTGTGTGATCCCGAGAGACGTGTTTTATAGACCATGTCACACATGCGCGCCTAGCTCTACGGGTGTAGTCCGTGATACGTACTATTCTGATGGGTTAGTCCAAAATAGAGAGCAACAACAACAACACAGATTACAGATCAATCCTTTTATTATGCGTGAACATCATAGGAATGCATGTACTGACCTGTCTGTGGGGGTTTCCCACAATGGCGTTCACCTTCGTGTCTTTTCGTGTACGTCCGTGTCTTTTCGGGTACGTCCGTGTCTTTTCGGTAAAGTCCGTGTCTTTTCGGATCGGTGACGTCCGTGTCTATCATCCGGGCACTTCGCGTCTGCGCCTGCATTGGGTATGTATAAGGGTCTTCATGCGTGCGCGCGCGCAATGCGGCTCAGTCGTACACCAGTACACCAGTGTCGATCCTCGACTTGGGGTAGAGTGTGCTAAAAATAGATTACCAGCTAGCGTGCTATAAAAGGGAAGCGGCCTTGCCATTTCATCAGACACTCTATCAACCACCAAGATGTTCAGTTGCACAACTTGCCAGAAGCAGTTTACTCGTCTAGACGACGCCACGAGGCCTCCACCCACAACGATGGACTGTATACTTGTATAACCTGCGCACGGTCATTTAATCGGGAAGATGCTTTACTGCGCCACGAACGTTCAATTCATGGGCCACACAAGCGTCCATGCGAGGATTGTGATCAACTCTTCAAACGACGCAGTCAGTTGCTGCGACACCAAGGGTTGATTCATGGTCCGTCTCTACGGTTTGAGCGACAACTTCCTACTGAAGAGGAGCCACGGAAGGTGAGATCCAGTGAAGATAAGCCCGGGGAGACGAACGCCACTGGTGATGCGATGAAGGAGAGCCCGCCTATACCCATAGTTCAGAAGAGCCTGAATATCCAGCCGGACCCCAGCGTTACGGTTTCGAGTCCTGACAACATCGAACATTTTCTGGTGGAGCCCATAAATGTTCCTAGCGATCTCTTACAGGACAACCATCCAATCAGTGACATCGATCGGCGCCATTGGTCCATGACACGGTACTGTTTCCACCCTCAAGATATCTACAATTTCCCACTGACCAACCGCACCTGTCTACGCAGCTACGTGGAAGCCATCTTCAACGATCAAACTACGGCCTTTACATTGAATGTCGCTTTCGGGTACATCTTACGTCACAAAAAGACGGACCAGTTACAGTATTATTATCCCAGTGCCAACAACCATGTGTTTGACCAGCCGGTCACCATCATTAACCGGGGGTCACTAGAGACGATGCTGGAGATACTGGACACCGTGGAACCCTTGAGATGGGCGCATCGTCAACGCCCCAACATTCAATGGGTGGTAGAGAGGGTAACCAATGTCACGTTTTTCCTGACCAAGCTGACCGATCACCCCCATCGGTTGAATGCGTCACCCGTGCACTGATGAATATCATGCCGTACACACACTCTATGTCTACATGCTGCTCGCTGACTTGAGCTCAGTAAACCCTTGTACCTAATGTGACAATGTGTTAAATAATAAAACATGGTGTTTGATATTTCAATTTGTTTTGCTGTGAACATACTAAACATACCCAGGGCGGCTCCCCCAGCCTGGGTATGATGTAACATTGGGGTAATAAACTATATAAACATACAAGCTGAACTTGTTGTTATTCACGACAACCGCTATCCGATTGTATAATACTCCGCGCGCGTCACACACTTGCGCAGACCTACCAAACCACGTCCGAAGGTGAACGCCATTGTGGGGGGAAAAAACCCAGTACATCAACACACACAAACAAGTCTAGATATGTACCCAAGGTCACGCCCCATTCACCCCAACCGGAAGTGACGTCACAACCCTCACGTGACCCCCTGTAACCCCCTTACCTAGGCTTCACATGGATACCTCATACGACTCCATTGGCCCATTCGTGGCTCCCCTAGCTCCAACACGTCTAGCGGGACCCATACAGGGCCCAGTTTTCGACACTAGGTGACCACATCCCGACAGAAATGGCCAGTTTTCGACACCGGATGTGCCGCCATCTTGAACATACGTGCCGCCATCTTGGATATGTCCCATAATGCACCGGGTCAAAATACTCGCTTCTGATTGGACGAGAGCTCCGTGGCGGATTTGAAATACTCGCTTCTGATTGGACGAGAGCTCCGCATTGCATCTGCGCATGCGCAGAATGATATTCCTACCGCACACCCAACCCATTAGATGCCCCTTCACCTAAGCTTCACTTTGATACCTCACTCGACCCCATTGGATCATTAGGGACTCCCCTAGATCCCGAAACGTCCATTTCCATACCCTTGGGCCATCGCGCATGCGCAGAATGCCGATATTTCAATCCCACACCCAGCCCATTAGATGCCCCTTCACCTAAGCTTCACTTTGATACCTCACTCGACCCAATCGGACCATTTTATCTAGGGACTACTTTTTCTCCGCGGAAGCTTTTTTCCGCGACCGAATCACCGCCAGACATGACCGCATCACCGCGGATGAATACATCTTTGACCTGGGTCACGTGATATGCAAATTTGGAACTCTCCTGTGTTGGATGTAGCTTTTTGGTCTTTCTGCCGGAACTATACTGCACTTGACCTTTCCTCCACATTTCCTCCACAAATGCACTCAAAATCAGGGGTCAAGTTGACTCAATTTCACCTTACACTACTACTCTAGTCTTCAAAAGTCGAAGAAAACCTTTCAACTTTTCGTTGCATTGAATATTTTGCCTACTACTGAACGAAATGACCATCTCACTCTGCTGCTCATTCATAAGTTCATTTTCTTTACAACACTGTTGCCTGTATCATTTCGGAACTTCTTCACAAAAACCTCTGACGTTCAATCGTATGTCACACGCCAATCCAACACAAATCTATATAGACCGTTCTATTCATCTGACCTATCATTTCATTCTATGAGGGTCAAAGGACCTCGTATATGGAACAAGTTACCCCCTGGTTTAAAAACATTTTCATCCATTTCCATGTTTAAATCATCATCAAAATCGCACCATGTCAACAATATTTAGGCCCCCCAGTGTGCTGCTCTAGTATTATCCATATACATCAGTATCAATTAATACATTAACCAAACATAGTTTGCTGATTGTCCGAGGATACGTGTTTGTTTTTATTTATATAATGTTCAACATTCATCGGCTTCTTTAACTTATATTCGCATGTATATTGAATTGTTTACTACAGGGAAAGAACAAGCCCTCTGGGGTTTTATTTTCGCCAACTGCCTTTCATAACTATAAATTGTACAATTAATTTATCTTGGTGAATAGAAATGAAATGAAACGATCTTTGGAGAGAACTGATATATAGTTGTATAACTAATAGTAACACAAAACCACACTGTCAAGAAAAGTGTGCATATCCTGAACACTGAAATGCACACTAGTTTGTAACACCTCTCAAACATGTAAAAGTGTTCCAGTTCGAAAACCAGTTCAAAAAGAGATTTATTTAAAATAAGTCACTGAAGGGATCTCATGCTCATCAACTAGGTCATCGCCCTCATTTAAAACAACGAGGCAGGTTGTCCGCAATATCGCCCAGTGTTGAACACTATAACTCTGAAAAATTACTGTTCATTCTGAAGTGTGTACTTTTGAACACTTTTACGCATAATTGAACACTTTTACATGTTCATGCGGACGCTAGCGTTCCAAAAGTGTTACAGAATATGTGTTCATTTGTGAACATTGGGTTTCAAACATGGTACTAAGTTTTGAACATGCGTGTTCATATATGTTCTCTAGTGTTCGGATATGAACAAACTGTTTTTAACAAGATATGGTGTTCTGATTTGGACGTCAATATGAACGTTTGTGTTCAGCGCCGTCCAACCCCATATTCCGATTGTTGAGATACTTTGCGTTGTGAAATTTTTTGTACCTTTTTCTTTTCATTATTGATCAAAATGGACCAGCTGATGAATTCCACAACATTATTTCAAGTTATTCCAACAACCGCTAAAATTAGTCAGAGATGAACGCTTTTATGTGTTCCATAGGTGTTGCAAATTTTTGCTGACAGTGCAAAGACTGACGCACGTGTTGATCTGTCGAACAATATATGCACTTTTGAGTCTATTATTGAGGCGATATCGCGAGAAATGAAACAAAAATAACCTAGAACCCTTTCTTAGCATCTTCTTTGCATGGCTTTATTTAAGTCTTCTGCTTGCCGTTTGATCTCATTTACATCAATGCGGAATATATTAGTAATTGACATAGCAGTGATGTAATTATATTGCTTATAAACGTCCGGATCGATAATAGCGACTCTTAATAGTCCACATTTATTGAATCAGTGATTGATTAGAATATTCTGTGGTGCCTGACAATAATTGGCTAGGGCGGATATGGGTTAGGGGGAGTTTTCGCTGAATAAATTGGTCAAACCTTACGATACATAATCATCTGATATTCCTCGGAGAGGGAAATTCAACATTGGCCCTTCATCAAGGTGGAGATGCTTGGCTGATGGCTACCAATTATCGATAGCTTCGCTTGAGGACCAAACATCTGATAAATTTCTGGATGCGTTGATCTGCTTGACTTAGTGCACTGGAGAGTAATCTTCTCGTCGCCTTTGAAATCACAAAAAACATGGCTTTTGAGATATCAGTTTCACTTTTCGAATTTACAGACACCCTTTTTTCTTTTTGATATGGAACATCTCATTTGAAACTATACTTAGTCGTATCGTTGGCATCAAATCAGTTCGGAAGTCTTTCCATGGATAATTTCATCGAGGGAAACTAATTTTCAATAGACAACTTTCAGAGAATGTGTTTGTAGAATTGGAAATGATGGTTATGCATAACCGCTAAACAGCAGCTTCTAGTTAATTATCACATCACATATATCTGTTAAAGGACTTTGATGGAGGAGATAACTCATTCGGGACCAGTTTCAGAATACCTGTTTTGAATATAATGATGATATGAATGGGGCAGGCCATCAATGGATTTAAAACGAAATTTTCAATAGGGCAGATCGTTCCTTTTATAAGTATTGCCCACGAAGAACCTCCGCGTCCGTAATCTCAGATACTTTCCACCTATTGCACGATCTTGTTTCTACGAAGAGATTAGATAATTGCATCTTGATAAAAACCAAATTGGCTATAGGTATCCCGTCGAATCAAGAGACAAATCGATATATTCAGCTACCTCTTTCTGGATACCAATATTTCAGCACTTCCCGAATTTGTTAGAGAGTATTTGGCTAGTGAAAAGCAAAAAGCATTATTGATAAAACCTAAAACTGCTCAGACAATATTATATACGCCTTATGTATGAATTTCTCAAACTTTTGTTGACAAATACCAGACAATGCATGCTTGGTTTATGAGATGCGCATAATTTCGCTAACGTAGATCCGGCATCGCAAGCGCACCATGAATTGACGAACTCAATTTACTAACTTTTACTAATGAGTTGGTGACTGTTGAAAATTTTTACAAGCGCTATATTTTAAAATAAATTCCAAAGAGAGATAATAGGAAAATGAATCCACTGCTGAGTAATGTCTGTATACAATTTCGCCAGTCTATATTGGTCATCCAGTTTATACAGGTAAATCATATTTTAACGTTATTTAGGACAATGTGACAGACTGCCTTTAAAATCAAGTAATTTTGGGCATATAGTGTTTAGCAGAGTTATGGATCAGACGGCTCAAATATTCAAGGTAACTCCGTTGCTACAATATCTTTTGTTAAGTCAAAAGAATATGGAGTATCTCGGTCCTGTTTTGGTTGTGCTTGTCCAATTAAACATCTCGAAGAGTTGGTCTTCAAAAGTCGAAGAAAACCTTTCAATGATCCTTGGAGAGGTGTTACTGATATATAGTTGTATAACTAACAGTAACACAAAGCCAGAGACTGAAGCACGTGTCGATCTGTCGAACAATATATGTACCTTTGAGTCAATTATTGAAGCGGTATCGAGCGAAAAGGGACAAAAATAACCTAGAAGCGTTTGATAGCATCTTCTTCGCATGCAATTATGTGAGCCTTCTGCTCGCCGTTTGATCTTATTTGTATCAATACGAAATACATAAGTAATCGGCCTTAGCAGTGGACATATTTATATTGTTGATAAACGTATGGATCGATAATAGCGACTCTTAACCGTCCACATTGACTGAATCATTGATTGATAAGAACATTCTGCGGTGCCTGACAATAATTGACCAGCGCGAATATGGGTTGGGGAGTTTTCGCATTGATAGAATTGGTCAAACCTGACAATACAGAATCATGTTACATTCCTCAGATACAAAAATTCAACATCGGCCCTTCATCATGGTGGAGATGCTTGGCTGACTACCAATTATCGATAGCTTCGCGTGAGGATCAAACATCTGATAAAATTCTGAAGACGTTGATCTGCTAGACTTAGTGTACTTGAGAGCAATCTTCCATAAACATGACTTTTGAGAGATCATTGTCAATTTTTGTATGTACAGGTACTCTTTTCTTTGAGACGAATCTTTTGATAGGGAACATCTCATTTGAAACTATTTAGTCGTATCGATGATATCAAAGCAGTTGGAAAGTCTTTCCACGGATAGTTTCATCGAGGAAAACTAATGTTCATTAGACAGCCTTTAGAGAATTTTTTGCAGAATTGGAAATTATGGGTATCTATAACCGCTAAAAACCAGCTTCTAGTTAATTGTCACATTCCATCCATCTGTAAAAGCACTTTCATGAAGGAGGAGATAACTCCTTCGGGACTAGTTTCAGAATGCCTTTTATAAAGCCTTCAATGGCTTTAAAAGGAAATTTTCAATAGCGCAGATCGTTCCTTTCATAATTTTTGCTCACAAAGACATTGGGCATTTAATGCTTTTGTAAGCCGTGATGTACAACAACTCTTGCAGAACCCACATATCCAAGGGCTTACAGGGTTTCATAATCCAGTAATCCCTACTCGATAAGCAGTACTTACATATACAGGGTGTTCCAGAAGTCTTGGTCACATTTTGACATTGAATATATTGAAAACTATTGAGGATATACAAATGCATATGGCAACATCATTAGCATTACACAAAACTGTATACAAAGACGCTTCAACAGATAATAATACTTTTGACCAGAAACAGTAAAATGTTGCTCGGGTATATATTATTTCTTGATTGGATTGTAAATATATAAATATATTTATATGAGAGGAAACTCTACTTAAGATTCTCTCTGATCAATATGATATATTTATGTTAGCCTATAGACGGGCTAGGGGACCCCTCTTTGAAAGGTGACGAGAGAGTGATTCGTTAAAGCAATAGTTTCTTTTTTCTAAGTCCTTTGTCCCTTGAATGAAAACTGGGGACTGTACCTCTACTTCTACAATAGTACATGAAAAATTTGAAAATCAAAAGCAGGTGATTAATCAGGACGATTGTAATTTTTTTTCCAAAACAACGCATCTCTGATAGAGAGGTCGATATCAGATGCAATATTTATCTCTACATCCCAGGCCTGGAATTATCCATGTACCTCTTTCCATTCAACTTCATCGATATTCGGAAGAATCAGGGAATCTTCCCACTTAACTTGGCTATTTTCTAAACTGATTTGAAGAGAGATCGGTATATAAACTTGTAGCATTCTTGGTTTATAAATTTAGATGATAATTTTTCTCCGCTGAGGCTTGGTTGTGTGGGTTTCTCATAATGGTCCTTGAGTACACTGTGGATAACAGCGTAGTAAAGCAGGACTTTTTTCCGCTTGGTTTGAAATTTATTCTGAAAATCTGAAAGGATAAGAATTCAGAGTTATGTTTAACTAGATTTCTCAACAGTTCGACCCCACATTCTTCACGTCTCTTCAGTTGCAGATCGGGGCATAGATATAGATCAAATCTGCCATGGTACCTGTAATAGTCGATTCTCCATGTATACCCTTGCACCAGGACAGGAGAACATATTTTTAAACGACTTTGGATTTTCTGTAACCCAACCGTATTCAGTTCTAGAAACTTTGGGCCTGTATTCGGAAAGATATTGAGCATCATTTCAGATTGAAAGTCTGTGAAGGTTACACTACGTTTAACCCACTTAATTTTTATATAAGTAATAAAGGGTGGAATGTGTATTATTTTTAGCCCTCCATCATATCTACTGCAACTAATTATTTAATCTTATCAAACCCTCCTCACCAGATGAAATCTGGCACTATTTTTTTGTAAATCAGTCACAAATCGTCGAGTGGGTTAAGAAGTGGTACAGCAAAAGTTCCATTAGCCGTTATTTTTACTCTTATGTCACGATCCTTATAAGCGTCTTATAGCACCAAGTTTTGGCATATATTCTAAAGCTGATATCTCGTCCAGGTCTGGGCTGAAATATAGCTCCAATAATTTAAAACCTCCGGTATTCCAATTGGTTCTACAGTGTTTTTGATGTGTTATCCCTTTTACTTCCAGTCCACTCGATAGTGGATATTTCAATATTCATTTTAAGACCAGAGCAGCTCAAAAATTCCTGCAAGGTATCAATGATACTCGGGTCATTTTTTATAGCTGTGACTGCGACAATGATGAACAGGTAAGGGCATACAGGGTCAATCTAGCTCCAGACCTCACTGGCTGCGAAAGTTACCTCTGGTTTAGTGGATTTCTGGGAGCGGTAACGATAATATGTTTCAACTTTGCACATGCGCACACTTATTTTCGGCGGAACCAATCTCACGTTCGGTTATTTCCGTATTGGCGGAACTTATCACAGCTGGTGATTCTGAAGCTAGATTGCTATTATTCAACTAAACATATAAATACGTTTGTATAAATTGAATGTATTATGTTCTTATGGTTAAAATTAACTTCATTACACAATAAAATGCGACCGGATCGATCGATTATCAAAGGCACTATTTCTAGTCGGCCGTCACTACGTGATCGCCATACGCTCCCCACGGGTGGCTTTTTGTGTGTTCTATGTGAGAGGCTACGTTGCGCCAATACAGAAATAGCCGAACGTGAGATTGGATGCAGGGTCACTCGTTCCAGTTCGAAAAAAAAAATTGCTGCTCTGCATACAGCTTTATGACTTTCTTTGAAACAGACTTTTACATGTAGATACACAAAGCGATTCATAGAATCCGAATGATCGCATGCTCTTGGTCGGATATCCCAGTCAACGCTGTCAAAATGTTGTTCATAAGTCAACCAGGTACAGCAGTCCAGGTATGTTATTCTGTTCTGTGCACATCATAACGTCTTAAACTATTCTCGTAATTTCGCTAATAACTTACTTTGTAAATGGTTCCAGTATAGAATTATACGACGAATTTATGCCACGAACTCTTTTCTATATAAAATTAAAATACGAGGCAAAGACGTTTGTACATTTTGTAATACAGAAAAGGAAACAATTACTCATTTATTTAGGGATTGTATAGAAACTGCTGCTTTTTGACATACTTTAGAACAGAATATTTACGATAGTGCCAACATACATGTAGATGTAACAACGGAATATACAATATTTGGATCAAAGTCAACAATGTTCAAACTTGGCTTTTTGTTAGCAAAATTTCATATTTATCGTAGACAATGTCGAAACAGAATACCAAAGTTGAAGGCTTTTTTGGAGAACTGAAGTATTATTATAGAATAGAACAAAGTGTGTCTCTATCACAAGACTGGGTTGTCTGTGTCACTCTAGTAAATGCAATATTTCACTTGTATCTATTGTAAATTGCTTCTACCAGAATATATATCAGAAGCACAAGACGGGAACTGTCTATATAACTGTACTTTCTACATGTATATGTCTCTATGTATCTGTTATTATTTGGATGTGAATAAAAAGAAAGATATTTTACCCTTCATAAAACTGTTTTCAAGAAAAAAAATTTTTTGTTCGATTAGCAATACAATACGAGGCTGTTTTGTAGTCCACATTTAGCAGTTATATTGAGCAAACATGTTATTACGACTTCTGAAATTCGGATAATTACCATCATGCATAGGCTTAATTAATTGATCTGAGAAGAAAGACGCCTAGTCTTTTCGAAACGAATTTATATAATTCACATGGAAATCCGTCTGATCCGGGTGATTTTACGTTTTTCATATTTCATAAAGTACTGAAGCATTCTGACAGTGTTAACTGTCATTTGCGTAACCGTTGCTGGTACCATGATTTAAAAAAATATTCTATTTACGTTTGACGGTTTTGATTATAGGGCTCAGAATGACTGAAGTTCCTCTAAAACTGCCTTGGTGAAGTATATAGCTAGGTCACTCCGATTGTTAGTCATTTCTAACATGCTTTTATTAAAGGGGAACCCAAGTGAAAACTAACTTAAAACTTCTGGGGGAGAAATATGTTGCTGCCATATTCTTTCATGAAAATATTCCTATTGGTTGCTGAGATATTGGACATATTTTTGGTCTGGTACAAATTTGGTATGCAAATGAACTTTAATAATGTCATGGGGTGAATTAGAGATACTTTGACAAAAAATAATGACATATTTTCTTTCTAAAGTGCATAGGCTTCTGATTTTTTTGCATTGTACTTGCATATCGCTCCAATTTACAAGTTATTGGATATCACATTTGCGACTTGGTTACCAATATTTTCAGAAATATGGTTATCATAGCAACCGGTAATCAAGTGTTTTATTCCAGGAGTTCAAATAGTCAATGAATACGAATCGCTCAAACCTTCAGTACTGTATATACAGTAATTAAGATTTCATAGCCCGCTTACTTTCCAAAATAAATCCCTTTGTAACCTGATGATATGGTAAATCGTATTCCTAAAATAATTAGAATTTTCCCCCAAAAAGTTGTAAATAGTTTGCATAATGCTATAAATAAGCCCCATTATAACTTTGAAAGAGATTTGATTTATAGTTCTGTCAATATTTCGAAATACATTAAGCTCATTATCTTGAGTTCACTTAGTGACGTAACAAAATAACATTTGCATAAAATCGCTGAATCCCAGATATGGACTTACAACTCCAATATCTATGCGACCATTTGGAATATCTACATGTGGTAAACGGCATCTTACTCAAAATCATGAGCACTTTCTTCTCCTAAAAATGACCTCACATATTGGGTTTCCCTTTAACAACGTTTCTTTTTTACTGGGTTACAAAAAATAGTCTGAATGTCTTTTCCCTGTCCCATATCATGTAACTTGAGGGTAATGTAGTTTAATGGCGCTTCCCATGCGGATTTCGCGGCACATTAACACGATGCTTTATTTTATATTGCATAGTGCAATTCTTAGTTTAGTTGAGATCTTCAAAAGCCCTATAACAAACGGTGAGAAATGTGAGATATTATGAAAACGAATCGGATGGGAGACATTGTATACACGTTCGTCGGTCTATTTTAGTCGTTGAGGTTATATTGGAAATTGATATGTGAAGCTCATTGCATTTGTAGTCGAGTGGTTGATTCGTTTGTCTAGTATCCCTTTCGTACACACAAAGCAGTGTGGAAAAAACTGGCAGAACAGGAGGACAGGCTGCGTCCTATAATTTTAGCGTGAAGTCTATAGTGTCATGTTCTTGTTCGATAGTGAGCAGTTCTATGGTATCTTAGCGGCATCGATTTGTTTTCCGGGTCGTTTTGTTTCTGGATTGGTATTCTGTATCTGGACATTCTTTTGCGACTTATTTTAGGTTATTTCCTATTTTAAATACGGTCTTGGAGTTGCGCCGGAAAATCAACTACTAAACACTTGGTGAGAAATGTCTCGATGCCCGGGTTCTCCACTGTTAGAAGTTGATTTTCCGGCGCAACTCCAAGACCTTATTTAAAATAGGAAATAACCTAAAATAAGTCGCACTGTAGAACTGCAAACACGGGAACTTCTTTATTACACCGCAGTGTGTCTTCTGATCTAATACATACTTAAATTAAAAAAACTACACAAGAAATCCAGTTGGAATTACGCACAACTTAGTCCGACAGAAGCTGGTTGTCCAAGTTTCTGGTTAATCATAAACACAAATTGCATATCTTATATAGTCTATTGCATATCTTATATAGTCTAACTATAATAAAGCATGACATATAGTGACGCGACAGCAGTATGTGTGACAGCAAACCAAGATATAGCAGTTAGTTGAATACGCGATAAACAAATACTCCAAATGAAATGTCAGACAAGGAATCTTAAATGAATGAATAGTTTACACAAAGACAATCAGCGGATTAGAAGAAAAGCGTAAGGCATGCCTTGCAGTGTTGGCATGTTTTGATTTTAAGATGTTATGACAAAGAGACTCTGAAGAATGAAATGAGAGTTTCTTGGAAATAAACAGTTAACATGAATATATAACAAAGTCCTAAGAAAGAATTTCGTTGAAAGTCATAACAACTAAATTGTGCCGCTGCCAACATGGTCAGGAATAAAATGAAGCAACAAATTAATAAATAGAACACGTTTGTAGTAATTTTGGTGAGGAAATCAGGGCTGTCTGAAAACTGAGACAACATTTGCAGTTTATGAAGAATAGAATGGGAACATAAATTGAATCTTCCTTCAAACTATCATTAAACTCCACAGGACACCAATTCGGAAGATTAGACGGACAACACAACACGACGAATGAAAACTACTATGGCGACGGGTGAATCAATACAACCAACTCAACAAGTTGTAGAGCGGGCTAATTCAGAGCAAGCGCTCAAAAGATTCTCCCTCAATTTCCCAGCTCATAAATGTCAAAGTGTGCTTGGTAATGGCCCGGTGTATATTTTACTATCAACACCAGTTAAATCCCAGCATGCTTACTCATATTGAGTAAGTTTATACTTGTATACATCAAGAAATGGTGAGACATAAGACAGATTTGATAACAATTGACAATCACATGTCAGAGGACGATAAGCGTAGGCGAATTTCAGACATATTTACCAACGGATTACCCAACATACTAACACTTTTGTTGTTTATATATAGTGTATAAGTAGTATACAAAGAGTAAAACGATGTCTCTTGACCTCAGAAATTTGCATATGACCTCTGTGACGTCACGCGACAGCCAATCAGAAGCGCGTATTGTGTCACATGGGGTGTGGTGGATGGGTGGGTGGTGGGTTTAAGATGGCGGCTGTGGTGGATGGGTGGGTGGTGGGTTTAAGATGGCGGCTGTGGTGGATGGGTGGGTGGTGGGTTTAAGATGGCGGCTGTGGTGGATGGGTGGGTGGTGGGTTTAAGATGGCGGCTGTGGTGGATGGGTGGGTGGTGGGTTTAAGATGGCGGCTGTGGTGGATGGGTGGGTGGTGGGTTTAAGATGGCGGCTGTGGTGGATGGGTGGGTGGTGGGTTTAAGATGGCGGCTGTGGTGGATGGGTGGGTGGTGGGTTTAAGATGGCGGCTGTGGTGGATGGGTGGGTGGTGGGTTTAAGATGGCGGCTGTGGTGGATGGGTGGGTGGTGGGTTTAAGATGGCGGCTGTGGTGAAAAACGTATAAAAGGAGGTGATTTTTAGGCAGGAGGGTCAGTATTCATTGCACTACCTACCTGACTCACGTGACCAGCCTGCCTGCCTGCCTGCTTGCCTGCCTGCCTGCTTGCCTACCCGCTTGTATGACACGAAAGCATGAGACGTGGAGAAGATTTTCCCTGGGACCCAGCAGCACCTCCGGTTGAAGTCTTGCCTGAAGACGAGCGTGTCAGGGACATTTATCGACGTCACTGGGCTACCATACGCCATTGTTTTCACCGTGACCGTCGTCTATTGGACTTGTATAACTATCGACTGCAGGACCTCACGTATTTGTCTACCTATGCCGAGAACATTTTCAGAGATCAGGTCACAGCGTTCAAGTTGAATATCACATTCGGGTACATTTTACGGCACAAGGAGACGGACCAGCTGCGGTATTATTATCCCAGCAATAATACCTATGTGTTTGATCAGCCGTTCACGGTCACGGATGCGATTTCTCTGGAGCCACTCATCGACCAATTGACTACGTTGGATCCATTGGAATGGGCCCGGTTGCAACGCCCCAATACCCAATGGCTTGTGGAAATGGTGACCAACGTCACATTTTTCGTCACGAAAATGAGAGATCATCCTATCGGTGCTCCTGTACTACTACCCCCGTGGTTGCTTCATCGACACGGCCTGTATGCATTAACAGCAGGGCAATATGGGCCCTACAAAGACCGGAAATGTTTGTTTCGGTATTTGGCCGTGCATCTGGACGAGTGTAACCCCAATCGTTGTGACAGATTGGCCAATGACTATTGGGAACAGTATTTACAGCAGCAAGACTTGGATAAGCGGCACTTCCGTGGAGTTCCGTTCAAGAATTTGGATGACGTGGAAACACTGTTCAACATCAATATCTTTGTATACCGATTACGATGCGAGGAGGAGGATACATTTGTGGCTGAATTGGTTCGTCGTTCAACAGAACGGTATGCTGCTACGATGAAAGTCAATGTGTTCGACGACAATGGCGTGAGTCATTTTTCGCTGATCTACAATATGAGCCAGTACGCTCAGTCTTTCAGTTGTACCCAATGCCATCGGGTGTTTCACCGTTCCACCAACTTACATCGCCACGAGAAAATCTGTGACAACAGTGTCAAGCGAGTATATCCGGGTGGTGTGTATCATAATGCGCCTACTATTTTCCAGGAACTGGCCGATGAGGGTGTGATCGTACCGGATGTGGATCGTTATTTTCCCTACCGGGCGTGTTACGATTTTGAGGCCCTGTTGGAGCCCATGGACATGTTTTCAGCGAAAACGCAGTGGACGCAGCGCCATATTCCTCTGAGTGTCAGTATTTCCAGCAACGTACCTGGCTATGATGCTGCACCGGTATGTTTCGTGTCCACGGGGGATTCCCATGAGTTGATCATCCGCATGATGGAGTATTTAGAGGAAGTCAGTGCGGCTAGTACAGAACTATTGGTGTCCAAGTTCCAGGACGTACTGGACCAGCTGGACGATCGTATTCCTATACCGGGTGTAGCGTTTAGTGACGATGAAGAGTCCGAGTCCGAGTGGGAGCCCGAGTGGCAGCCCGAGTCGCAGCCCCTGCAGTCGCGGGATGTGCCTTTACCGAAACCGTATGCGGAGAAATTGAAAGTGCGCTTCCTACAATATCTAGGCCAGTTACCGGTGCTAGGTTTCAATTCGGGACGCTATGATTTGAACATGGTGAAGGAATTTCTTTACCCCTACTTGGCCCAGTCGAATACCCTCAAGTCCGTGATCAAGAAGATCAATAATCATATGGCCCTCACTACCACATCACTGCATTTCCTGGATGTACGGAACTACTTAGCTCCTAATTGTAGCTATGATCAGTGGGTCAAGGCATATAACTGTGCACAAACCAAAGGCAGGTTCCCTTACACGTATATATCAACGCTCGATCGTTTGCAGGAAACACAGTTGCCACCCCGGCACGCCTTCTTTGATGATTTGAAGCAAGTGGAATGTCCGGAAGACACGTACCGGGAACTACAGCAGGTATGGAACGATCAACATATGCACACCTTGCGAGATTTCCTGATATGGTATAATAACCTAGATGTGGTTCCTTTCCTGGAAGCGGCCGAGAAAATGGTGCAACTCTTTCGTCGCCAAATGCACGTCGACATCTTCAAGGAGTGCTTGAGTTTACCGGGTCTGGCGCTTCGCCATCTTTTTCAAGAGTGTGCTACGTACTTCTCGCTGATACAGCAAAAAGATGCAGACATGCATGATTGTCTAAAGCAGAACATTGTCGGCGGACCGAGTCTTATTTTTCACCGTTATCACGAGAAGGACGTCACTACTCTCCCCAGTGGAAAACCCTGTGCTAAGATCATCGGATTCGATGCGAATGCCTTGTACCTGTGGTCGCTGGCCCAACCTATGCCCAGTGGCCATTATACACGTTGGTTGGCGGAAGATCGGCATTTTACACCGCAACGTACACCCTACAAGCATCTGGCTGATCAGTGGTTGGATTGGGAAGCCTATCGACGGGGAATTTATATACGACACCAAACCAACGCCACAGAGAAGCGCATAGGAGATCGTCGACTTCCCGTCGATGGGTTTGCCCTGGTGGGTAGCACACCCACCGTATTCCAATTTTACGGTTGCTATTGGCACGGCCACGAATGCCATTTCAGCGCTGGACGCTTCAACGAACGACGTGGAAAAACACCGGAAGAATTACGGGAAGAAGTGGTGGAGAACGGTGATTATGTGAAAGAGAGAGGATACCATCTGATTGAAATGTGGGAGTGTGAATTTCACACGATGTGCCAGGCCCTGCCCCATTTACGACGTTTCCTAAAAGAGCGCGAGTACCCCTTGAGTCGTCGGCGACTTCTGAGTCTGCCACAGATGTTCGACGCCATTCGTTCGGGGGACCTCTACGGCTTTGTCGAATGTGATTTGCATGTTCCCGACACTCTCAAGCCTCTCTTCGCCCAGTGCCCGCCCATCTTTAAGAACACGCTGGTGGGTCGGGCTGATATTGGGGACACCATGAGGACCTATGCGGAGCAACACGAGTGTTTGCCTCAACCTCGACGGATGTTGATTGGTAGTATGTGGGCCGAGAAAATCTTGCTGGGCACTCCCTTACTGCAGTGGTACATGAACCACGGTTTGGAAATTACCCAAATATATCAAGTGATACAGTACGTACCCGACGCTTGTTTTGCAGAGAATGCCGACATCGTGACGTCGGCCCGTCGCCAAGGTGATGAATACCCGAGTGAGGCCATCATCGGTGAATGTTGGAAGTTGACTGGCAATGGTTATTATGGAAAAACGGTTACGAACCAGGATAAGCACGTCAACGTGAACATTTGTACTACTACCCAAGCCCGCAAAAAAGTGAATTCTCCTCTGTTTCGGTCCGTGGAGGTCATCAATGACGACACCTATGAAGTCACTTCAGCCAAGAAGACTATCCGTTACAACCTACCCCTGCAGATTGGATGTATGATATATCAGGTGGCCAAGCTGAGAATGCTGCAGTTTCTGTATGATTTCATGGATGTGTATTTTAATCCATCAGACTGGCAACTCATGGAGATGGATACGGACTCGGCCTACATGGCCGTCTCTAATGCGGATTGGGAGTCCCTGGTGAAACCAGAGTTACGTACCCAGTATGAAGCGGAACGCGATCAGTGGCTACCTCGACGTGACCATTACCAGTACGATAAGCGTACGCCGGGCCTGTTCAAGCTGGAGTGGAGTGGGGATGCTATGATTGGTCTCTCCTCCAAGACGTATTACTGTTACGGAGGAGGAGACCAAAATAAGTTTAGCTGCAAAGGGGTGAGCCGGCGCGATCCCAACATCGACAAAGCCTTGTACTTGAACGTGCTGCAAAGCCAGGCCAGTGCGAGTGGTACTAACCGAGGATTTCGGGTGGTGGATCACCAGATGCGGACGTACATTCAGCAGCGAGACGCCTTTACTTTCTTTTACCCGAAACGGAAAGTGTTGGCCGACGGTGTGAGCACCACTTACTTGGACTTGTGAACAATGTCGAACTATAACTGTTGATACACAAATGTAAAAGTCAGGATGGCCGAGTGGTCTAAGGCGCCGGTATTAAGTGCTGGTCGGCATTGCCGTACGTAGGTTCGAATCCTACTCCTGACAGAACTTTTTTGTACCTTAATCCTACCACCACTACTACTATTCTATTTGTATCTATTCTATACCTTCTTGTGCACTTAAATAAAAAAAAGAAGTCAAACCCCCATCATTTTTTGTGTTTTTTCATCAATTTTTATTCAACATCAATGAACGTCAGAACAACAACGTCATAACAATAACGTGATAATAAAAAAAAAACAAGTGGCCTGCGCGCAGTGCATTTTTAAGTTAACCAGAGAAATGGAGCATGCACATTAAAACGAGAGGCCGTCCAGTCATAGACCAGGACATCACGGTCTTCGGCTTGACAATAATCATCAAACATGTGTACGATAGTTGGCATAGAATGTCCTCTACTCCGGTGAGTGAGATAAAACACACAGTACTGTCTGCACACACTATTCAAGGGTCCTTGTAATCTTTGAGTATTCCAACGCCACATTGTAGTAGAGACGTCCATGAATTTCACCAAATCGGCATGTAGGGGTGCAAGTCCGTAGGAATCAAAGTAGTCGCCTTGGCCTAGGGTGTCCACGTACACAGCTACCCAATGTTCACCGGGTCGACATCCCGGGTCTGTATTCAGGATGTAGGCTGCTGGGGTGGTGGAGTGGGTGGGAAACACATTGCGTGGAAACACACCTCGAAAGGGGATCTTCGGATCTCGCTGGAGTATACCCATCAGCTGTTCTGTATCCATGACTCTAGTTGGCGTAGTCACACAGCACGTTTCTTTGTTGATCCACGCTGATGACGTTATCAAACTCGGCGTAGCAAATCACGTTAATGGTCTGGGCTAGAGCGGTGGCGAAACGCAGTTCCAACCGTAGGTTTCCTTTCTTCAGCAAGGCCAGTTGATGATCGTGTTCCAAGGTGGGAGTGAGGTCGAAGGCGAACAGTGTGTAACCACGGTAAAAGTCTCGTCGAGTGATGGTATTTCCTTCGTCCTGGTTGTTTTGTCCTGTGGCTGTAAACAGGTTCAGGAAGCTGCGCACATAGTTTTGGTTACCAAAATCCGGTTGTAAGGGGCGGGCTGGAATTTGATGGCCAGCAACGTGCAGTGCCAAAAAGTTCAGGTTGAAATGTTGAAAGGCGAACGGATTCTCATCCCATGCGCCATTGAAAGCGGTGTTGGTCACACACCCTATGGTAATACGTTTAGGGAGATCCCCTAAAAATAAATTTTCACGATTGGCCATCATCGTACCGCCTGGCACAGAGAACACCTTGGTCTGTACGCGTCGGATGGGGTACAGGGCTGGTTTTTTCGATAAGGCTTCCATGTGACTCACCAACACGCCCTGTTGCAAATCCACCGTACGCACAAACAGGGCTGCATCTTCTAGGATGATCTTGTAATTGGGGGCCGCTCCACCGGCCATCAAGGCGAACGCAGGTGTGGAACGGATCAACTTGATCTTGATGGATACACCGTTCATCATGTAGCGGTCTTGCAGGAACAGATCGGCGTGGAGTCGTCCCATCATATCGACGGACTTGCTATCGGCTGTCAAGTTTTTGCGGTTGACCAACCCATTATTGGCAGCCAGCACGCTATTCATGGAGCCGGGTGTATCCTTGTAGTACAGCGCGGCTTGCAAGTGGGATTTTTTGGCATCTGAACCGTACGACAACAGCGTCTCCATGTAGGCTCGGTACGGGTACGTATTGGTCGACGTACTGATGAGTCTATCGCTCAGACTCATATCCACCTGTTGGAACAAGGAGTGCAGCCAAAGATTCACTGGGCCTACTACTGCATCGTCCGCTACGTTGCCCCCGGCTGCGTCCACTATTTTGGCTTTCACGTACAAGTAGGTGTGGGCTAAATCCAGGTAGGCTGTATCTTTGTTTTCAATGGTAAATTCCACAGGGCCCGTCCCCGTCAGGCTAGCCAGGGGTCGATGTTCTACCCAACGGCCTTCGGCTACACTGGTTTGGGTGGGTGGAATAGTCCACAAATCCAATTCACTGTTGGTAGACGGACACGACTCGGAGTGAATGAATGCCATTATGCGAAGATGTCTCTCCTACTACTCTTCTTCTTCTTCTTGTGGGTCTTAGCCCTCCGGGGTGTGCGTCGTCGGTGTGTTGGACGTCGAATGACTCTTCGCTGTGTCCGGGGTTGTCTTTTAAGGGCTTTGGCGATCAAGACGCTACCGGCTTCTTTAGCCCGTCGTTTCAAGGCTTGTCGGGGTGCTGTGCCTCCTATCACATCACCAGCCACGCGCAATCCACTGCGTACCGCTTGTTTGCCTACCGCTTTTACACCCCGTGTGACCAAGGGTAAGAACGTTTTCACAATGCTGCCCAGTATGTTTCCCAATCCGTGACCTCGTTGCATGCGTGCACCGCTAAAGATGGGCAAGCCTCCCCCCGTTTGTTTCTTGTAGTAGTCGGCATAGCTGGGTGTATGACACTGGTAAGGCACGTACATTATACGAAGTGAGGAGAACGGGCTTGTCGGAAATGAAGTGTCAGCACCACTTTTCCTCGTTCGAATGGCACCGGATGTCCCGTGTCATCTCTTATATCTACCGTGATCGTGTTGATATCGGTATGTCGTACGGGCAGGTAGAGTATATGGTTGAAACTCTGGTTGACTTGATCGCCATACGACTTGCTAATGGGCACCACCCGTAACAGAGGTGTGTTCACATCACCCACAATATGGTTGTCCACTGCGTCCGAGTAGACGTAGAGTGCGTACATGCCTACTTTCATATCCATCACATCGTCACCGTTGTCGGTGGTGGGCCCCGGGTGCACTCTGAAAGGCAGACCTAACATTTGCTGTAGTGTAGGACTGAGTGTCACAGCCACGTTAGGGCTCAGCAGGATACAGGCCTTGTCGTTGTGTGGGTTGACAGTCAAGATTATGTGATTCTTGAAAGGGTAGACTTGCAGGGGTTTTGATTTATTCGTGGCCTCCCGTAGAGACTTGTACTCCAACAAGGACAGCAGACCCTCTATGAACTTCTGGGGCGTATCGTATTGGCCTTCGGGGAGAATGAGTTTGGTGACTTTGCCTTCGTACGTCACTTCGTACCATACCTCTTGGTCTCGTACGTTGTACCACGAGTAAGGGTACTGAATATCTACCAGTCCACATTCCCACCGTAAATGTAACGGTTGTGGTAATTGAGTGACATACTTGGCCAAGGTGTTGTCAGGAAACACATCGAGTGAACTATTACTGGGCAACGTCAGGTAAAACATGACGACTGAGTTGTTCTGGCTTCTGCATCGGGTTTTTGTAGGGAGGTCACCCTCCCCCCCTTAGTAAGGTACCCCTTAGTAAGGGTCCCAGTAAGGTCCCCAGGTCTTGGGCTGTTTACCTCGGCGTCGTGATGGTCGCGGTGACTTAGCTCTGGG